>JAQZBX010004696.1:47293-59251 GCA_029593785.1 Cabassous unicinctus | reverse complement strand
AAAAAAAAAAAAAAAGAACTTGCAAAATATTTCATATAAATGACTGTTTTGATGAGATTCAGACATTTGACAGAGAATTTGGGGCTGATTTATTGGTAAATTCTGTATTTATAAATTAACAAATGAAAATTACAAAATAATATATAACTGGAGAGAAACAATCATTTTTAAAGGTAGGAATGATGGAATAATTATAATTTAACAACTAGCTAAATTCTAAAGTGCATTCAGAGTCATAATAATGTAAACACTGAACATTTATCAAACTCATTTCAGGTTGTAACTCTGCTGGGACGATGGAGTGTGCACTTATGTGGATGGGGCAGGAAAGGGAATAATTAAATTCATATTTGAAATCTGAAAAGATAATGGCTAAAACAGAAAAATCAAAAGTAGGAGTACATGTGTACTATTGAGGTAATGGACTAAATAGAAAAAGTTGAAAATTAAGTGTTGAGAATCATTGCTTCTGAAATAAATGACAATGGATTGGGGGGAGAATCTTATTCATATTAGTGTTTTTCATAGAATTAGCTGACTCTTCAAACTCTAAGCATGTATAAGTTTGATAAAAATAAAATATTTTAATAAGTCAATTTACATAAAATTTGACAAAGGAGCACACAAAAAGTTAATGGATGGAATAAAAATAGGATATTAGAAAGCATGGTACATGAAAACATCAGACACGTAAACAGAGAATAATTAACACAAGCTCAAGAATTCACAATATTATGGGGTTTGTCTTGTGTAGATTTATTTATGAGTAGACATAAATTATACACAAATATATGACTTCCCCTAATAACCATAAGTATCCATGAAAGTCAAAATTATAAGGAAGACAGGAAATCGTAGGATGGATGGGCTAATTTAAAAAGACTTCATACCAAGTCATTTCATAACACAATATTTAACCCCAAATTTACATCTTCACTTGGAAAAAAGATTCATTTGGAAAGTTCCTCTAATTCTTTATCAGAGTGAATCTAAGAAAAATCTATGTCTTTTCTTTTGTTTCCACATAATCACTTTCCATATTGCTTCCTTAAAATCTCTATCTCAAAGTGTAGATTATGAGATTCATCAAAGGAGGAATCAAATTATACAACAGTGTCACAAACTTGGTCACATCTTGAGAGAGCTTTGTCTTGGGAGGCACGTACACGAAGATGATAGTAATGTAGAAAATGGACGCCACCATGAGATGGGAGCCACAGGTCCCAAGGGCCTTCTGTCTCCCCCCAGGTGTCTTTATACTAAACACACTACAGGCAATGCACCCATAAGAGATCAGAGAGAGAGGAGAGACCAGGAAGATGCCACTTAGAATCATAACCTCCTTCTTGTTTGCAGTGTCCACACAAGCCAGCTGCATCATTAGGGGTGTCTCACAATAAAAATGGTTTATCTGGTGGTGACCACATCATGGAAAGGTCATTGTGATAGGCATGTGGACCAATGTGTTACTGAGATCAATTAACCTGGATATGCTGGCCAGTTTCCAGCACAGCTGTGCTGGCATGAGGGTGAGATAATGCAAAGGCTGGCAGATAGCAACACAATGATCATATGCCATCATGGCTGGAAGGACACTCTCAGTGCCCCCCAGACCCAGGGTGAGGAGAAGCTGGACCACACATCCAACAAAACTTATGGATTTGTCTGGACCCCTGAGAGTGACCAAAATCTGAGGGTTTCTGCAGGTCACATGAATGAGGTCAGTAAAAGAGAGATGAGTGAGGAAGAAACATATGGGTGTGTGGAGATGGGGGTCCAGGTGGGAGACCAGGATAATGGTCCCATTGCCCAAGAGTGTCAGAAGGTAGAATATTAAGATGAACACAAATAAAATCCTCTCTAACCATGAGTGCTCAGAGAAACCCACCGAAATGAAGCCTCCTCCAGATGTGGAATTTTCTCTTCCCATCACTTTATAAGTGACCTATGAGAAAAAGAAAAAAAAAAATCATTTGGCCATTGTGCTCTCTGTGGTGTGTGAAAATGCTGCCTCTGACTGAATTTAGTAGAATATCTCTGTTCATTCATTTCCCATCTCTTTGTTCAACAAGGATTGGCCAATTTAGGAGTACCTCATTTAGACATAGAGAATGATATGGGTAGAAGAGAGTGCTTACACATTATTGCAGGAATTGCCACACACAGCACAGTTAACTCTCCCCACTTTTCTCACAGAGCCCTTGTCCTTATTTAGGCACCTTTCCCTAACTGCCTTGGCATCTCAATTCTTTGTCCTTTACACGATCATATACTATACCTCCTACATTACCTGCCCAGTGTTCTATGCACTCTTTTTAAATTGTCTTTTAAACATCAATGAAATCATCCCCAATGATATGAAAAGCAATACAATTGCTTAATCTAAAGGCAGAAATTTGCCTAAGATATAATGAATAGGGTGACACATTCCAGGCCCCAAGTTTGGAAAAATCTATGTTGCTGACAGATGGACATGACTCAAAGAGTCGATCAGACAGGGAGAAGGTAATGACAGTCTCGTGTTGATGTATTCCTCTTGTTGGTCCCAATAATATGGTGCAAAAATCTGGGACCAGCCTTTTCCTCTCCTGTCCCCACTATGCCCTCTTCTTGTGACTTTTCCCCTTCCTTAAAATGGCATTGATATTATGTTACTCTTATGATGCCTAGATAAAAATATTCAGTGGAAGAGTCAAGATTTGTATTTCCTCAACTCAAACTCATAAAAGAAATCACTGTTCTAAATTAGTAAAAGCAATTTCCATGAGTGGCAAATCTTAGGAGTTATGTTGGTTTTTATATTAAAGGTTAATTCATGATTGCTTCCTGAAACCATGTAAAAGATAAGGTTGAATGCTCAGGGATTTGCATTTCAATTTGCCACCTTTCTTATGGTAGACAAAATGACTATATATGTATAGCATTTTGTATGGTAAAATCTTCACATAGACAGCTCATTCAACCCCTACAGTGTCCCACTTTTTATTCATAAAAAACCTGGGTAAGGAGCATGTATTCTATCAGTACACCAGTAGATCTCAAACTTGTGCATGAGAAACACCAAGAGAAATTGTTAAAATATAGATTACTATGCATCACCTCCAGAGTCTCTGATCTGGTAAGTTTGAACTGGAGTCCAAGAAATCACATTTCTAACAAGTTCCAGATGTTGATGCTGCCGGTTAGGAACAACATTTGGAGAACTGTTGCCTTATCTTTTTTTCTCAGTATAATCTTCATAATATCTTTCACTGAGTAGACACTCAACAGCTGTTTCCTTAGTGAAATAATTAGTTAGCAGATGGGTGAAAAATATAACAATGACTTTATCATATTGAGTAGAAGTTCATGATGAATTTGTTGGCAGATCTCTGGCTCCCAGGAATTGTACAATGCCTGGTTTGCATTGTTATCCCCCTCACACTCTCAAACTCCCTCCTCCTTCACCTGTCAGTGTCTGCTCTGAATGCTAATTTGCATCAGCCCAATAAACTAAACCGTTAAAAGATATATACAAGTAGGTACATTTATGTACATATTTTACATTTGCATATTTGCATAAGAAACATATAATATCTGAGGGGTTTGGGGGCATGGATATTGTTAATAACCACAGAAAATCATGAAATTACATGTAGTTTAACAGTGGATGCTTGGAAAGATTATTCTACAGCTATAGATCTCAGAAAGGTCAACAAAAGACACTTTTCAAAATTGAGGAGCATACCTTCAAATCTACAAATTAAACTCCTTATTTGAAGTGTAGGTGACCATGATAGAGGCTGGTAACAAAGTTTGAATTTAGAAAGCTGAACAGTTCACCAAATATGAAATCATTCCAAATATGAATTTAAGACATATTTTGAAAAAGAGGGTATCACTGTATCAGAGGAGGAGAAGATGATCTTTATAATTGATGAGCTCCACAACTTCTATCCCCTTTGTATGAAGAGAAATAAGAGCTAAACTTACATACAAAAAACCTGAGATCATAAGAAAAACTCAAGTTGATCCTGAAATGAAGCCCTCGTTGTCATTAACCAAACTTCAAGCAAATAATTTGGGAAACACCCTCATGCTTCAGTGATGAGCAAAGAAAAAGGACTAGAACCAAGCCTGTACAAAAATACATTAAGAAAAACATGATCAAAGGAAGAGGAAATATAAATAATAGGTAAAGGACACAAACCAGAAAAAAATGCCAAGGAGAAGATGAAAATTAAGACAATCATCATAATGAATAATAATTTTTAAAAATATAACCAAATAATCACCTCTAATAAGAATGAACATAGCGAAGAGTTTCAAAACTTTAAGGAACATAAGGTAAGAAAACAGGACATGACCTGTGAACCAACAAAGGTCAGGAAACTCAAGAAAGAGTAAAATAATAAACCATCTCAGAAATGATGAAGAAATTGAATGGGGTGCACACAGTAAGATACATAGAAGAGGTAAAGAAGAGAAGTGAGCAAATTGCAACAGAAATACAGGAAGAGTCTAAAGGAATTAGAAAGAAAGTATTAGCTATGAAAGGAAGGCAGTGTAAGATTGGAGTACACAAGGAAGAAAATAAAAATAGTGGAACTTTAAACACATTTTCAGAAAGCATTCCTGAAATTAAAGATGATTTCAGTCTGTATGTTTAAAGAACATATCATATCCTGGGAAAACTGATTCAGAGCATTCAACACTGAAATAATCCCTGGTAAAGTTAGTGAATGACAAAGAAGTTTTTGGACAGCTAGACAAATGGATTATGCAACTTGTGAATGCAAACAATTCAGTCTGGCTTCAGACATGGAGACAATATTCAATATATGAAGACCCTAAAGTAGAGCCCATAAAATCCTCAACAGGGTTGCACCTGGGTCATACTGGCCCTGGGCAAATATATGTTGTGGGGACCCCTGTTTCACTTTAAAAATTATTCACATGATAAATGTGCCACACTAGCCAATAAAAAGGAGTACCAGAGCTTATCAAAGAGCAATATTCATAAAATTGACATTATGAACAAAAAAATAAAAATAACCGGTACACAAACGTGAAGGGAGAAGAAAATACATTAATTTAAGCATTGCTCATAATTGGAAATATACAGATACTTTCTAAAGAAGAAAATATTATGAAATATTTTGAATATTATTATTATATTATTAAATAAATGTATTATTATACAGCTAAGCACTGGAAAATTTATTTCTTCCATCATGAGCTATATTATATACACAGAAAAGAAAGACAATACTAAATGGAATGAAAGTTTTCCTAAAATCTACAGAAACAATACATAGCATGAAATCATATAATTAGGAACAAAAATATCTAAAAACTCTATTTAAACAGTCTGTAATGGATGCTTGAATAGATAGCTCTGTGGAACAGGAAAAAAAGTCATAAATAGACCAAAATACATGTGGAAACTTAGTATTAGAAAATGGTGTAACATACATTAATGGGGAAGAGACAGATTATTCATAGAAGTTGTTGAATCAACTAGCTAGATATATGAAAAAAAGATGAAGTTGGACACATACCTCAACCCCTACACCAGGAAAAAATCAAAATGGAACAAGCATTTAAATGCAAAAAAGAAACTACAACTGAATTAGAAGAATCCATGATTCGACTCTTTATTGAAGCTTCAATGAAGAGGGCTTTTGTAACCTTAACACAAAACAAAAGAATATTTTAAAAATTCATAAATCAATTTCTATATTTCATAAACCTTCAAAATATAGTCAAAGAAAAACAGAAAACTAACAAATATTTGTAATTCACATCAATAGCTAAATATCCTTACATAAAAAGCATCTTCAAATCAATATGATAACAAATTAATAGATAAAAGGGGTGTGAAGAGTTGCCAAAAAATTTAAGTATAAATAATTCTGAAACTAAGAAAAGATCCCAATTTCACTCATGATAAGAGAAATGCAGATTTAATCTACTATTCAGCAGCATTCAACTTTTCAGTCGTGCAGAGATGAAAGCTGTAAATTAGAACAGGTTTATTGAGAGCAATTTATGATATCTATCAAAATTATGAATGGTAAACCCTGTGTATAAGCTATTTCACTCCTAAAAATTTAGTCTACAGATACTCTGACAAACGTACAAAATTATGCATATAAGAGGCTATTCCTTGAAACATGTTTGAGAATGTTTGTCCTAAAGGAGGGGAAGGAACATTCCTGGGCAGAGCAAAGAGTAGTCAACCTAGAGGCACCGCATCTTTCACTACCAATTGTTGCCCTTTAAGGCTTGTTTCAGGGTCATTTCACCTTAATGGTTAAGAAGTAATTACATATACAGGCCATTATAAATCCTGTCATAAACTACAGAATTGAGTGGGAGAGAGTGTAAACTACAATGTAAAATATAATCCATCCTTAGTGGTAATGCTCTAAAATGTGTTCATCAATTGCAATGAATGTGCCACACCAATGAAAGAAAGCGGGGAAAAGTGGGAGCTGTGGGGAGTACAGCATATGGGAATCCCTTATTTTTTTAGATTTTTTAATGTAACATTTTATATAATCTAAGTATCTTTTAGAAAAAATAAAAAAATATATTTAAAAAAAGAAGTAATTACCTATGTCCATTCCAAATGAGCTGCTTTAGCTTAAGATTATCTCTCCAGTAGACAGATGGCAAAGAAACCACTGATCCCATACTGACTTAACAGTAGTACTTGTAAGCTGAGTACAATCAATCATCCCTGAAGCTTTTCTATTAAGGTGTTTTCCATTGTTTTCATCACTTTCTGGATATTTGTCTCTTTCTTCATCTCCTTGTCAAATAGAGCTGCCCTTCAAATGGACCCTGTCCTTGAATTAAAATATAGGAAAGCAAATGCGCTAAGTATGGTCTGGTTCTAGCATCCATCCCAGAAAGAACAAGAAAGAAACACAAAATACTTCAAAATATCCTAAAAGGAGTTTGACATGGGTGAGGATCCATGTACCTAAATCCAAGTCCTTTCTCCTTTATAGTTTTCTGACTAACTTTTTGAGGCCCACCTGGGCATTGGGATGCACGAATAAACTTGGGGAGGAAAGTTTAGCCGGCTTCTTGGACATCCAAAAAGGATGGAGACTGCAATGAAGATGAATGTGATTAGTGCTGAACACAGGGTCTCTTCCTCCTGCTCAGTCTCCTGGTATCACACTGGGTCTTTGAGAGGTCGGCCCCCTACCCATGTGTGCAAAAACATATCATCCTTCCACCCTCTCCAGAAGCACACACAATCACCATCTCTACTACCACAACCTCCCTGAGGATAGGAATCATCTCTTCTACTGCTTGTTCTGTGGTGGTGTATCTGACTCTTCCTTTCTTCATTTAAAATATCCCACACATCTGATCACTTAAGTAAGCACCCAAATTTTGGGGGTCTCCTATGAATTTTAAGTACAGGTGATACCAGTAAAATTAAGGACATTTTTTAAAAATGTTATAAAGTCCAAGCATGTTTCCAAGCCTACAGTAATAGATTTTCATATTATTCATTGAAATCTTTCTTAGTTTTTGTTATTTCTTCCATATGAAATCATCCCTCAATTTTTCTCCTTACAGGAAATCATCCACAGCCTCATCTCTCCTCTCTCCCATCACTCTTTTTGCAATAGAAAATCCCAAATTATGATTCAAGCAATGGAAGAAATTAAAACAGTGAGGTGAAGCCAGTGGCCACTAGACACTTTTGGAGCAGGGAAGGGAAGGGCAGTTGTAATACAGGGGCTTTTTCAGGACTTGGGGATTGTCCTGAGTGATGTTGTGGTGATGGATATAGGCCATTTTACATCAGCGTATACCATGCAGAACTGTGTGGGAGAGAGTGTGGTCTACGATATGAACTGTGGTCTATGCTTAGTGGCAAAGCCCCAGGATGTGTATATCCATTGCAGGTGATGTGCCACACTAATGAAAGATGTTTATGTGAGATGTTAAGAGAGGTATGGGAGGCGGAAATCATGGGAATCCCTGTAATTTTTGTGTAACATTTATGTAATCTAAGCATCTTTTAAAATATGTATGAAAATAATAATAATAATAAAAAAGAAAACCCCAAATTATAATTCTTACATACACCATTAGTTATAGTTAAAACTCCATTTAGGAGTTTAGCAGGGTAATGACAAGTGGCAATGGACGTCGAATGGCATCCAATTAGTCTCTAAAAGAAAAAGGGGAGACGAATGCTATGCTGTCAATATACACCCACTCCATGCAGGGAATTTACTTCTGATTCTTTTCTCAGAAAGGCTACTTAGGGAAATTGGGAATCACTTTTTGGCTCTGGCATAGCTACAGGGACTCATAATCTCTGTTGATCAATTAGCCATGCCATGGATGAGAAAGTGCAAGTAGATCCCAGGGGTGCAGTATCCCATGGAGTTGGAATTTGCATACCACAGGAGCTGAGTTCATAAAAGCAATGGGTGCATATGCCCAACTGTACCAGAGACCTTTAACATTGTTTGTGTTTGTGGTATGCTTGCTTTAATATAATTCAGTGGTCACTTTCTCTCTGTGCCAAATGGAAAAAATAACATTTTAACCACATAATAATTTTATTAAATTCTCTCCTTCTACTTCTGATCATCCCTCCTCCTTTGGGTTATTCCATATGCTTGAATTGGTTAGATCTTGATTTTCATACTAAGATACAAGAATTTTCATACACCCAACATTCAAAAGAAAAACCACTTGCTCCATGAAAATTCTATTACTTCGTTTGGTTCATGCCTTGAGCTATAGATATAAAAGTATGGATTATTAGGCAGTGGTGTGGAGGGTAGGCTTTGGCAGATGACAGACCAGAATCAAATCCTGGCCCTCTACTTCCTTCCTGGGTAACTTGAGTCAACATACTCAAAAAAATGATCGAAACTTTAGTCTCTTGTACAGTAAAAATAAGTTGTGGTGGGGGATAATACCTACCTTTCATGTTGTTAGAATTGTGACAATGTAATATATTATGTATCATAGAGCTTAAACTATATTTAGAATTTAGTAAAAAGAAACTATTATTACAGGAAATATTAGCTTTGATGTTGGAAAAATATTCCTTCAGACGAAAAAATATGTAACTCCAGTGTCTTGAATCTTGGCGAAGATTGACTAAAGTAAAATTTTGAAGTCCCTCTCCAACTATCTTTCTTTCCAACCTCAATATTTTCCTGTTTAAAATTCACTCTATAAAGAAAACACTCTAAAATTGACTGAGGGTGAGGACAGCACAACTCTGTGATGAAAATGAGAGCCACTTAGTGTACACTTTGAAAGGATTGTACAACGCATAGGAATGTATAACCCAAGGAATCCTGTGGTAGAAAATGGACTGTGGTTAACAGAACAAATATGAAAACACTCTGTCATGAACAATAAAAAATATATAATATTAATATGGGGTGTTAATTGAGTAGGCTGAGGAAAATATATCAAATGTAAGGCATGAGGTATAGTTAGGAATAATATATTTTTTTTCAGGGATTTATGGACATTTTAATTTTTTTTCCTTTGGCAGATGTGTGTGTATCTGTGGATTTTGGGGGATGGATACACACAAAGATGTACATTATATAACTATTTTCATGTTGTGAGTATATAAAAATAATCTTTACCCTTCCTTTTTGGAGAGGGCAGTATGAAAATATACTGTACAACCTGAGACCATTTTTAAAAATTTTATACAAATATATTTGAATAGTTGCATAAGGAATTATACATTGATTAGTTTATACATTATTGCTAAACAGAAGAATTCTCAATATATATACATATATTTTAATATATTTTTGTGGTGTGTTGGTGAAGGGATATTGCATGGGAATTCCACACATGTGCATGATTGTTTTGTAAGTTCACAATTTATGTAATAAAATATACTAAAATAGTAGTAATATTTTAATGATGCTCTTTCAGAGTTTGTAGAAAATGTTTCACAACAATGCAAGGTGTTGGTGGTGGGTTGATGTATGGGAGCCTTGTATGGTGATGAGTGTTTTTTTCGTATGTTGATTATTTTTGCTATATACTTATTTTCCATAAATTTTCATGTATGAATGATATGCTTCAATAAATATTTTTTGAAATTGACTCTCAAATAAATATCACTGGCAGTGCATTGTAATAAGTGTTGGGTTTAGGGATGCAGAAACATGAATCAGATAATCATTCCAGTTTGCTCTGAGAACTTTGATAAATTACCTAAAACATTTGAACCTCTGTTTCATCATGAATAAATAGAAATTATAACAATAATAACTATCTCACAATGTTGCTGCAAAGATGAAAGACAATTTATACAAGAACAGTTTTATAATATTAAACAAATACCAGCTATTTTAATTGGAATAACAGAGGATTTACTCAGCCTGAAAATTACTGAACATAATTAAGGTTTTAGCAAGGGTACCTTAACACTTTAACATGAAACATACATTAAAGTACATGGAATGAAATGACAAGGGTGGAATTTGAAATATCCATTGTCTTCACAGTTTAGCCTACAACCTCTTGAACTTCCCAACACTCACTACCGCAGAAATCTCTTTATATCTTCTTTGACATTCCTGTTTATTTTTTCCGTTTTTCAATATCATTTCCCATAGGCTCATTATTTTTATGTTCATTTCTTCTCTACTTTCTTCAATCTTGTATGAAAAACATCTTGCCTGTGTGACCAGTCAGCAATACTGAGCCTCTTGGAACAGCTGATGAGATTTTGATGCCTCTCTTTGCTCAGCTCTGCCCTGATTTTGTCTTTTTCTTCAAGTAGTTAAATAACATGCATGTTTGAGATTTTACATGCTCCATGAAGTATTTCTTTGTGATCTTTTTTTTGTCTCCAAGAATCCTATAAAGGTCACCATTTATATGTGGTTCAAAGGTTTTAGATAATTTATCTAAGTTTACATAGCAAGAGACTTAGAACTGAGCCCAGAGATGTGAAGGGACGTGGACTGGGACTTGGTTAATTATTAAACAGGCAGAACTGAATTTCTGCCCCAACTCTCTGCCTTTTCCTAGTACCTTCCTCAGAGCCCCCTTCACATCCTTGTTCCTTAGGGTATAAATCAGAGGATTGAGCATTGGGGTAATTATAGTACAAAAAAGGGTAACAAACTTTCTTTCATTGTGAGAATAACTGTGCATGAGTTGAAGATATATGTAGATGGCTGAGCAATAAAAAAGAAAAAACCACCAATATGTGGTATCCACAAGTCCAAAAAGCCTTTCTTCACCCAGCCATTGATTGACACTAATGCTGCCTGAGCATGTATAAAGAGGAACTTAGAATTAGTGCTGAAGAAGCCACCAAGATTATATCTTGGACCAAAAACATCTTGGACTCTGTCCTTTGTGTGTCCTCCCAAGCGAGCTTCAGAAGCACAGGAATCTCACAGAAGTGGTCAAATGATGGAGGCCACAGAGGGGCATGGCCATCAAAGACTGGCCTAAATCAGAGTGTTCATGAAGCCCAGAAGGTAACAGCCTGTGTCTGGCAGAGATGGCAGTGCATAATGGCCATGTACTGGAGTTGTCAACAGACAGCAGCAAAGCGGTTGAAGGCCATCACCACCAGGAACACACACTCAGTGGAGCACAAGGCAAAGGAGATGAAGAGCTGGGCCACACACCCTCCTTAGGTGATGGTCCACTCTGGTCCATAAATGTTGAATAGATGCTGGAGAACAGTGCTGGTGGTATAAGAGGTTCAAGAAAGACAAGTCACAGAAAAAGAAGTACATGGGTGTGTGCAACTGAAGGTTCAGGCAAAAGGCAATGATAATGGTGATGCTGTCAAAGACAGAGAGTAGAAAATCAAAATAAAGACAAAAAGGATGAATTTTAGTTGAGGCCAAACTGAGAAGCCCATCAAAATGAAGCCTTCTACAAAACTGGTGTTGAACTTTCTCATATCCTTTCTTTTTTTTTTTTTTTTTA
>JAQZBX010004696.1:0-47193 GCA_029593785.1 Cabassous unicinctus | reverse complement strand
AATGATCTGGCCTCCATTCAAACCCCAGTTCTGTTTTCTGCTTATTTGGTGACTTCTGCCAATCCACTCACTCTCATGGATCTGATGTTTCCTTATATGAAAGTAGAGGTGATACATGGCCTCCCTCACAGCAATTGGTCAGGACCACATGGAGTAATATGGAAAAGGATTCTTGACACTAAGGTATAAAAATGTAGCATTTTATTCTTTGTCTCTTTTACTTAATTTTGTATATGTCTACTTCTCTCTGAGCAGTGAGCTTCTCAGTGATGAGACAACAGTGAATACAAAAATAAATGTTAGTGTCTTCCTTTATAGTACATAAGGTTCTAAATAGTTACTTCCATTCATTTCACAGTGTAGATATTAAACACATTTTGTTGAATGAACAGTGAGAATCTCCCTTAAAATCTCATGAAAACTCCTTTCCTCCAAGAAACCTGCAGACTCAAAATAATAGACATTGACAAACTACGAAAGAATGGTATACATAAAAATTTGTATGCAATGGGGTCTACTTTTGTTTACTATTGTATCTGCATTTCCCATTGCACTGTTTGTTGAATAAAAGGCTCTTTAATAAATATTGTTGAATGAATTAATGAATTCATACCCAAACCTGACATTATGCCTGGTACACACATATGATCCAGAAACTTTTGTTTCCTGGGCAAAATTAAAGAAATAATACATCTTCAATAATGTTTCTCTTTTTTAACTTAGTTCTGCTCAATATTTTTATCAAGGATTTTTATATTGACATAGAAATATGCTTAATATAATTGCAATTGAACTAAAGCTTAGGAATATAGTTAATATGATCTGATGATTCATTTTCCACATCATTTTGGCTAGGTTATTGTGTCTGTTTGTTTAGTCAAATATAACCTAGATATTACCTTAAAGGTATTTCATAATTTAGATTAGCATCTATAATCAGTTGACTTCAAGTAAAGGAGATTACCCTCCATAATGTGAGTGGGCCTGTTCTAATCAGTTGTTCACCTTTAGAGCACAGTACTGTGTGTGCAAAGAAAATCTTCTGCTTCAAGGCCACATAAACTGCCCTCAAAATTTAAATCCTGCCAGCCTCCTTTATGGATTTCAGATTCAAAGCTGCAATATTACTCTTCTGAGAATTTCCCACCTTCCAACTTGCACTACATATCTCAGATTTGTCAGGTCCCCACTACCACATAAGTCAATTCCTTAAAGTAAATCATATATCCTATTGGTTCTATTTCTCTGGAGAACCCTGAATGATAAAGATTATAAATGGTAGAACCATAATTTAAAAGATCTCAACATGATTAAAAAAGACCTTTATTCCAATAAGAAAATATTCCATAAGAAAATTGGACTTAGCTTCAAAACCTCAGTTGAAGAAATATAAAATGGGGGAGACCTAACTTGAGAATCATTCATTATAAAGTAGAGGACAAATATGACTCAACACAAATCAAAAGTGCCCACTTGACTGCTGAATTTTATCAAAAGCAAGCTCATGCAATAGAATGGATTTTATCCTATCATCTATTCCTCCAAGGCATCTTCCTTGTTTTAACTTCAACTACTCTTCTCATACCTCTATTCTTTGTATCCTGGCTCTCATATACACAATGAACTTTGCATATTCAACCCACTGAAATTGTAAGAATTGAGTTTGGGAAGGGGTCTTCAAAATCATTTTAAGCCACCCTCACACTTTACATAAAATAATTGAAAGTCCATTAATTGTTCAACTATTTCCTTAATTATTGCAATTGAAGAGTAAGAGATGCATGTGAGAATAATACATATAAATGGGAAGGATGAATGGGTGGGTAGATTGTGGAGAAAAGGGACTTGATCTGTGATATGATGTTTTCTGCATGAAATCTTTCATGAACTTAACATCTTTATGTCTTCAAACAGTGGACCCTACACAATGAGACCCAGTGCCAGTAATGGAATATTTATAGAGTTTTTGGATTCTGACTGTGAAATCACACAATAGCCCACTCAGTCAGTACTTACCCCAGAGCTTCAGAAAAGAAAATGACTTCATTTACCTCCCTCAATTCTATTGGTTACAAAGATGATATGAGCCCTATTTGACAGTGGTGGCGTCTAGAAATGTCCCAGGAAGATAAGTTTCTCTTTGGTCCCAAATTCATCTGTGGGGTGGAAGAATTGGAACGCCTTACCTGGTGAATCCATGATTGCTTATGGCTCCCTTCCTCAGCAGGGGAGATTGTTGAGGCCTATAATTCAGGAGCTGTTCTTTTTTAATGCAATTCCAAAATATATGTGAAAATTAGACTCAAATTCCCTTAAGATAAAGTCAGTGAGAACTGAGATTCAGCTGCGTCCCCTAGAAGGAGTGTGCAGCCTATAGTTTGCATCTTCTCCACCTAACTAGCCCCCTTTCGCACATGACCTGTCTGTACTGTAGGAATTTCAATTTGCAGCCCTGAGTTCTTTATTTAGTTTTTAAAAAAAATTTTTTAATTTCGTTTTTAAATAAGTTTTAGATTTCAGAAAAAGTTACCATGAAAATATAGGAGATTCCCATTGCACCATTCCCTCCCCATTTCACATTTTCCCTTATTAATAATCTCTTACATTTCTGTGGCACATTCATTACAATTGAATAAATAGAGGCATTGCAACTAACCATGGTTTACCTTTTTCACTGTACAATTTTATTTGTTTTGACAAAATGTTTAATCTCCTATATCCATCATTGCAATATCATGCAGAAGTATTCCAATGCCCTAAAGATGCCCTATACTCCACCTATTCTCCCCTAACACTTTCCTCAGAACCTCTGGTAGCCAGTATCTTTATATACAGCCCTGTGTTCTTAAGAAGAGGATAGGAGGGAAAGGCTAGAAAATCTAGGACAATATTTTAGATAAGGAAGCAACATCTGAGGTGTTTACTTAAATCACAGACTTTCTCTGCACCAGGATGCATGATGGCTTCACAGCTACTATTTAAAATCTTTGGGATGAGAAGGCAATTTCCTCTCAGGCAGTCACTTGCCATTTGGACTTTTCTTACCTTTGGAAGTTGTTCCTTACAGTAATCCAAATTAAGTCTCCCACAAGCTTTAGTGTATCGATATGCGTTCTTATCTTTGGAATCTCAAGTAAAAATATGGAGGTCACAATCTACTTGAATGTCATTCTTCGAGCTCCTTTTCATTTTAAAATGAAAAATAACATTTTATTAGCCCTTATACTTTTAATAACACTTGGATTGAAAATGTATTGGTAACAAGAACATTCATAAAATCATTAAAGCAAATTATTTTGGCTACCACTATCCCTCAGTATTCATTCATTGGAAATAGTCTTTTCCCTTGCCTGGGATGAAACTTAAGAAGGCTTCACAACTTATTTTTCACACTATGCCTGGAGAAATGCTTGAAGTTCAAGGCTATCACAAGGTATAAGCAAATCACATTTGCTCTTCGAGGCTAACTTATACCTTAATAGTACCCAAAGGATCAAGTTCTTAAAGAGGTCCCATGGAATCTGTCCTCTCCCTCTTGGGAGTAATGACACTCTCAGCACAGATTTCTCAAATATAGTTCTATTTATATATCTTCTCTATATCTCTACTCACAAATCCTTTTATAAAATTGAGGTGAATGAAAGGATTTAAAAGTCACCTACTTTTGACTTCTGGTCAACCAAGATGGCAGTGTAAATACTTGAGGATGCCATTCCTTCACAGATCTTTGAACAACCATCAAAAGCTGGAAGACACACTTTCCTCAAAACTTCAGAAAACAGTTAAAAAGTTGCAATATCTGAGCAAGTAATGAGTCAACAAAATGTGGCTGGAAAAGCAGTAGATAAAGCTTCTTGCTAATCACTCTCCCCCACCACATTGCCAACATGGTGTAGAGCCAGTCTGCACTCCCATTGTTGGTCTCTGGCCGTGTACCAGAGTGAGCAGTTTTACCCTCTATGAGCATAATGTGATACCTGTATGCCATAGCCAATCTATGAGAAGGAAGCCTGAAACATTGAATTAGGAAACTTGTCTCAGCAAACAGTAACTATCCTACACGCAGAGAATCATGTAAAGCACTTCAGGAAATAAGTAAGTCATAGAAGTCTGGAGCAAAGGATTACCTGCATGGAGTCATAAAATATAACCCCCATCAAGTGGAAACAGGAATTCAAATTCCTATAAATGGGGGTGTACTAAGGCCAAAAGCAAGAAAAAGTCCAAGACAAGAAACACACATGCTCTGAAATTAAGATAAGATAGATAAGATGCAGAGAAACCTGTGCTTTCCACATACCTCAGGTTGATCTTCTTGATAAGAGAGGTTAGCTCTGAAGAAGAACACCAGCCAAGTAGAGCTAATTTAAAAAGACTGTGAGAGGTGCTGTTTGCTTTGATTTACTTGTTTTTCTTAGCTCCGGATTGTCAAGGAAATCCCCATCATATCACTAGATGGATACAAACATTAGGAACAGACACCTCAGAGAATAAATCCCAGAGTTAACACTATAAAATATTAAAATATTCAGTGTGCAAAAAATGAACACAAAACAATTAAATATGAAATGTAATCCATCAAAAGGGACAAGGTAAATATCAAGATATCATAAACAAAGAATACCAGATTTTGGACATACTAGAAAAAGACTTAAAAAAGTGACACTGGGTTGCTCCAGGACCAGACAGAGAGAGCTGCTGCCCAGCAACAGATGCTCTCTCTGTTGCTGGAGCCACAGTTGCTGTGTGTGTGAGTGTGCCCAACTCAATCTCTTCTCCCGCTACCACCACGGTCTGCAGGTTGAGCCCTGAATACAAGGCAGCAGTGGAAAGTAGCAAGATGTTCAACCACAATTGCAAAAGGACAAGTAGAATGCAGACAAAGAAATAAAGCTGCAGCTGCTTGATGATGGAGAATCTGGTAAAATCCCCATGATGAGGATTGTGGGAAGATGGTGATGGACTAACAGGTAGAGCTCAATTCTCTCTCAAAAACAATGGACAAGGGGCCAAAAGCTCTATAAGAAACCATCTTTGGGTTTCAACAGACCAGGACAGGGCTATGCAACTCCCAGGACAGGAAGAAACAGAGACAAAGAAGCTGAGACAAAAAACGTGAGTTGCTGAGAACCCGCAGTTGCTGAGAAGGGTTCCTCAACCCCACCCTAACATATTAAGCTGGGGTGAAACACCTGGCTCATTGCAGCCAACTGGGTGGGGAAAAGACATCTTCCTGCCTGGCAGCTCTTTCAAGGGAGAAGAGAATGGGAGTCGGAGGGGCTTTTCTTGAGTGAATTCAACCAGCAGAGCCTGCTTTGAATCTCTGCTCTGGAAATTCAACATAGGAATAAAGCATAGCCAAGATGGAAATACCTCCATGGAAAGGTGCACTGATGAGCGCCATCTGTGGGCTGGTCTGGAAATTGCATGGAAAAAATTGTTCTAAGTTCTCTCTGTATCCTTTACTCTGAGAGAAAACCTGCCCTACTAATGAGTCCCTGGCTTGACTTTTTTAATCAATTTTTTAAAGAAGCTTTAGATTATATAAATGCTACATAAAAAATATAGGATATTCCCCTATGCCCCCCTCCTTTCCCCTCCCACACTTTCCCACATTAACAACATCAACATCTTTCATTAGTGTTGTACATTAGTTTAAATTGATGAACTCATATTGAAGCAATGCTACTAACTGTGGACTATAGTATACATTATAGGTTACACTCTGCCCCACACAATTTTGTATGAAATGACAAAATATGTAATGGACTGTATCCATCACAACAATGTCTCACAGGATAATTCCGATGTCCCAAATATGATCCCATATTGCACTTATTCTTCCCCTCCCTTCCCTCATAACCTCTGGTGGTCACTGCACTTATACCAATGATAAAATTTCTTCCATTGCTAGACTAATATGTCTATAGTAGAATAATAATAAGTCTAGTTTTCTCCATTGCTCTGTCCCCAATATTGATGATTTTGGAATGGCAATGCCCTCTCTGCTTCTAATTGAGAGGGAGCTTAGATCCCATGGTGCAGGTGGATGGAACTATTTTGCTTGCAGTTGCAGGCACCCTCTGTTCCTTGGAATGGGTGTTGTCCATCATCATCTCTTTGTTAGATATTCTGGGTGAGTCCAAAGAATTGGAGAGTATGTGTTGCAACTCTGCTAAGATTCAGGGCTCAACTTACACATGGATGGATCAAAGATTTGAGTCTCTGAAACATATATGCATCAAGCTTAGTGCTAATTATAGGTTCAAGTAAAAGGGTTAGGGTACTCATTTGTAGGGAAACTATAAATGAATCTAACTGTGTTACTTTTGGGAGTATAAATTCCAAAGTAAGACTTACTGACAAGGAACCAGAACCTGAGGTGTATGCTCTGCTTACATTGTCTGGATGTCTCTACAGCCCTCAGGAGCCCTGCTATTGAGACAGTTTACTCTTTCAGTCAATGACATCTGCTGAGATGTGCATAAGTATAACCTCTGGAATGACCTCTCAACACACTTTGAAATCACTTAGCCATAAAAACTCATTTGTATTTACCATTTCTTCTCTTGGTCAAGGTCTTTTTTTAGATGCATTACTAGTCAGTGCTTGTTAATAATCTCTCAGTGCAGGGAGGCTCATCCCTGGGAGTGTGTCCCAAGCCGTGGGGTAAGTAGTGTATTTATATGCTGGGTTTGGCTTAGAGAGAGGCTACATTTGAGCAACAAGGAGGCTTTCAGGAGGTAACTCTTAGGCAATATATAATACTAGGGTAACTTTCATTTTCACAAGAAAACGTTCATAACTATAATCATCAATGTCAAGGACCTGGAATGATGATCTGTCTTACTTCAGTAGGCACTGCCTTGCACTTGGAGGACTCTTGTTGTCCTATTAGAGAATGAAGCATAACTCCCCAGGATAGGAATTCAATATTCCTTCAGTTATCATGTGGATCTCCAAAACTGAGACAACTCTTTTCCAATTTTGATAACTTAAGCCAGGCAATTTTAAAGAACTAGAATAAGCTGAACCAAATATCAAAGAAGTGTCATGAAAAAAAAAATGATAGGAAAGAGACATAAATTGGCCATCAGAGTAGGTTCACCAATTCAGATGCCTAGACATCAGCAAAAAATTACAAGCCCTACTTGGAGAAAGGAAGAGACGGCCTGCCAAAGGAACAAACCACATATCCTGAAGAGATACAAGATTTAAGATAATTAATCAATGATAATCACACAACTCTCTTAAAACACTTCAAACAATATAAAGAAAATATAACTAAAGAAACAAAGGATATTAAGAAGATATTTGGTGAGCATAAAGAACAATTTGAAAGCCTGCAATGAAAAGTAACAGTCCTTATGGGAATAAAAGACATGATGGATGAGATTAAAAATACTTTAGAGCCACATAAGAGTTGATGTGAAATGATTGTGGACAGAATTAATTATTTCAAAGACAGACATATGAACTGGAAAAGACAGGCGAAAAGAAAGAGAAGAGAATGGAAAAAATGGAACATAGTCTCAGGAAATTGAATGACAAGGTGAAATGAACAAACATTTGCATTATAGATGTCCCAGAATGAGAATAGAATGGAAAGGGGGTAGAAAGAATATTTGAGGAAGTAATGAATGAAAACTTCCCAAACCTATGAAAGACACCAAGAAGGTCAATGCATGACAAACAAAATAATCTCAAAGACCTACCCTAATACACTTACTATTCACAATGACAAACATCAGAGATAAAGAGAGGATTCTGAAGCCAGCAAGAGGAAAGGAAAGCTTCACATAGGAGGGAAAATTGATACGATTAAGTGCAGACTTCTCATCAGAAAGCATAGAGGAGAGAAGAGAGTGGTATAATATATTTCAGTTACTGAAAGAGAAAAACTGACAGCCAACAATTCTGGATCTAGGAAAATGTCCTTCAAAAATGAGAGTTAGTTCTAAGCCTTCACAGACAAACAAATCTGATAGACTATTTTACCAAAAGTCCAGAATTACAAGAGATTCTAAAGGGACTTCTGAAAGGAAAAACCAAAGGCAAGAGATTTGGAAAGGAGTGGAGAAATAAAGATTATTAGGAAGGGTAAAATAAAGGGTAAGAAGACAGACAATAGAACAATAAGACAACAAACAGCCAAAGGAGAAAATGAATGAATTAGTGCCTTTACAGTAATAACATTGAATGTTAATGGACAGAACTCTCCAATCAAAACACATAGACTGATTGAATGGATTTCAAAAAATGAGCCAGCTATGTATTGTTTACAAGAGACCCACTTCAGACATAACGACACAACCAGGCTTGAAGTGAAAGGTTGGAGGAAGGTATCCCATGCAAATAGTGTCCCAAGATACATGAGGCACACACTGGCAAAACTGAAGGGAGAAACAGATGTCTCTACAATAATAATTAAAGTCTTCAATATACCACCCTCAGTATTGGATAGAACATCTGGACAGAGGATAAACAAAGAAACAGTGAAATCGAATAATATGACATATGGATGAAATCTAATAGGCATATACAGAATATTGCACCTCAAAACAGCAGGATATACATTCTTTAACTGTTCATGGATCCTTCTCCAAGACAGACTGTATGTTGGGTCACAAGACAAATCTCAATAAATTTTAAAACATTGAAATTACACAAAACACTTTCTCTGAGCACAATGGAATGAAGCTGGAAAAGAATAACGGATAGAAAAAAGGAAAATTCATAAATATATGGAGATTAAACAACACACTATCAAACAATCAGTGGGTCAAAGGAAGAATTTCAAAAGAATTCAGCAAATATCTTGGGACCAATGAAAATGAGAAGACAACATATCAAAATCTATGGGACACCACAAAGGCAGTGCTGGAATGGAAAATTATAGCCCTCACTGCTTACATTAAAAAAGAGAAAGACTAAAATTGATCTAACTGCACACCTGGAGGAACTAGAAAAATAACAGCGAACTAATACCAAACCAAGATGCAGGAAAGAAATAAAGATCAGAGCAGAAATTAATGAAATCATGCATACACACACACACACAAAAAAAAAATAGAGAGTATCAACAACACCAAGGATCGATTCTTTGAGAAGATCAACAAAATTGACAAACCCTTAGCTAGACTGAAAAAGGAAAAAAAGAGAAAGGATGCAAATTAATAAAATAAAAAATGACAGGGCAGACATCACCCACCGACTCTACAGAAATAACAGAGATCATAAGAGTATACTATGAACAAATGTATGCCAAAAAAACAAGAGAATGTTGAGAATATGGACAAATTCCTAGAAAACCACAAACGACCTATACTGACCCAAGAAGAAATAGAAGTCAAAGATCTCAAATCACAAGTGAAGACATTGAAACAGTCATCAAAAGCCTCCAAAACATGAAAAGCCCAGGACCAGATGGCTTCACAGGTGAATTCTACCAATCATTCAAAGACGATGTAATACCAATCTTGCTCAAGCTCTTCCAAAAATTGACAAGGAAAGAATGCTACAAAATTGGTTCTATACAGCCAGCATTGCCCTAATACTAAAATCATGTAAAAATACTAGAAAAAAATTACTGAGCAATATCTCTAATGAATCTACTCACAAAAATCCTCAACAAAATACTTGCAAACAGAAACCAAAGGCACATTAAAAGAATTATACACCATGATCAAGTGGGCTTTATCCCAAGTATACAAGAATACCAATTAGTGTAATAAACCACATTGATAAATAGGAGAAGGAAAATTACATGATCCTTTTGATTGATGCATAAAAGACATTTGACAAAATATAGCACCACTTCTTGATAAAAACACTCCAAAAGATAGGAATAGAAGGAAGCTTTCTCAAAATGGTAAAGTGCATATATGAAAAACCTACAGCTAGCATCGTACTCAATGGTGAAAGACTGAAATGTTCCCAATGAAATCAGGAACCAGACAAGGATGACCAATGTCACCATTTTTATTCAATATTGTGCTAGCGGTTCCAGCTAGAGCAATTAGGCTAGATAAAGAAATAAAATGCACCCAAATAGAAAAGGAAGAAATATACTTTCACTGTTTCCTGATGATAAGATCCTATATCTAGAATCTCCTAAAAATTCCACAACAAACCTTCTAGAACTAATAGGCAAGTTCATCAAAGTGGTGGGATACAAGATTAATATGCAAAAATCAATAGCATTTCTACACACTGCTGATGTGCAATCTGAGGAAGAAATCAGAAAAAAAAATCAATTTATGATAGCAACTAAAATAATCAAACAATTACAAATAAACTTAACCAAGGACATAAAGGACCTGTATTCAGAAAACTACAAAACATTGCTAAAAGAAACTGAAGACTTAAATATATGGAAGGACATTCCATGTTGATGGATTGGAAGACTATCAGTAAGATGTCAATTCTACCCAAATTGATTTCCATATTCATTGCAATCCAAATAAAAATCACAAAAACCTTTTTTGCAGAAGTGAAAAAACCAATTATCAAATTTATTTGTGGTTATGGCAGTTCCAGAAAAATGTCGCTCATCTAGGTAGGTAATGCTCAGCTCTTTGACAACATACAGAAGGGCATCATTAAGGGAGCACTGGACAAAGAGACAAAGAGCCCAAGAGAAAACCATGAGTTGCTCACTGCTGTTGGCTGGAAACCAGGAGCAGGTAAGCCCCACCCTCTGTGGATCCCCTGGCTTTCACCAGCCAGCTGAGTGGGAGGGAGCATATCCTGGGAGGAAGAAGGTCTGGTGAACAGTGGAGAGTGGTTTATTTTCCATGGGTTTGGTCACCTGATCCCCTTTTTAATCTCCGGAAGGATAAGAGCCAGTACTGAGGTTGCCCTGGGGAGAGGGGAGGGGGAAATCTGCTCAGGCAGGATGTCACACCCAGCCAACCCTGGAGAAAGGAACAGGGTCAGGGTGTGGGTAGAGACAGGCACCTAACTAGCCTGGTCCCTGAATACTGTTAGAAATCCAGCTTACCTAAGGAAAACGAAGGGAAGAAGAGCCAGATAAGCTTTCAAAACCCTGTTTAGTTGATAGAACTGCTACAACACAGTGGGAGATTTCCTGCCTTGCATGCAGAAGGTCCCTGATTTGAGTCCCTGTACCTCCTAAGAGAAGTGATCCAAGGAGAGTTAAGACATTCAGTTAGCACATTATGATAGGGAATTTCTAGACTGAGTTTCTACTGCTTTGCTTTATGGTGGGTTGTGTTTTTTTAATTTTTGTTTTTGTTTTGAATTTTTTTTCCTTTTTCCTTTATTGTATTTGCTAAAACTGGATACATCATCTGAGGAGGGCAGGCACAGTGTGATTAATTGATAAGCACCAGCAGCTGGAGAAGTTCCCAGGAGCCTAAGAGAGAAGGCTGTTTCTCCTGGGTTGATTCTTTGTTCCTGTTTTGTTTCTTGTTTGTTCTTTCCCTTTCTTTGTTTTATTTTTTTCTTTTAGTTATTTTTTCAACCTTCCTTATTTCTTTCTTTCCTTCATTTTTCTGTTTTCTGTCTTCCGTTGCTTTTCTTTGATTCCAACCCATCTTGGTTGGTCTTCATTTTTCATTTTTTCTCTCTCTGGTTTTTTTTTTTCCTTTGATTTTCTTCTCATCTATCTGGACTTTTAATTCATTATATATTTTTTCTCTCCATTTTGTTTCTTATTTAATTTTTTCTTCTAATCTGTGTCACCTTTTAATTCAATCTATTTTTCCTACTCTATTTTGTTTTTTGTGTTATTTTTTCTATTTCACCTCTTTTTATTCTTATTCCTTTGTATTTTAAATGATTTTTTATTGTATAACTTAGCTACCAAACTCCTGTAGAGTTCCTTTTTTACTTTTTAATTATTGTTACTATTATACTTTTTCTCTTCTTATCTCTACTTTTCTGTGGTACTAACATTTTTCATTATCAAAAATTAACCTTACCACAGACAAAAACAACAACAAAATAAACCCTATAGTAGACAGAGAAGCTAACTAACCAAATAAGTCCATCCAGATAAACAGATTCCTAGACACCAACAAAAAATTACAAGCCATAATAGGAAACAGGAAGACATGGCCCAGTCTAGTGAACAAAATAAAAAGCAGGAGGTGATGCAGAATGTGGAACAACTGATCAAGGATGTCCAAACAAATATCATGTATCAACTTAAGTGAAGGAAGAGATAAAGGATATTAAGAGGAAACTGGAGCAACATACTGAAGAAACTGAAAACATACATAAAGAGAAAATGGACCTGATGGTGGTGAATGGCACAATGCAAGCAAATAATTCACTGGAAGCACATAACAACAGATTTGAAAAGATAGAGGAAAGAATCAGTGATACAGAAGATAGAACAGCTGAAATCGGACAGATAGTAGAACAGATACATAAAAAGATGGGAAAAAATCTAGCAAGGATTTAGTGATTTTAATGACAACACAAAAGGCACAAACATATGCATTATAGGCATCCCAGAGGGAGAAGAGAAGGGAAAGGTGGAAGAAGTAGTACTGGAGGAAATAATGGCTGAAAATTTCCCAATCTTATTGAGGGACAAGAATGTACATGTCCAGAAAGTGCAATGCACACAAAACAGTATAAATCCTAAAAGGCCTACTCCAAGATATATACTTGTCAAATTAGCCAATGTTCAAGACAAAGACAGAATACTGAAAGCAGCAAGAGGAAAGAGATCCATCACATACAATGTAAGCTCTGGAAGTTTAAATACTGATTTCTAATCTGAAGCTAGGGAGGCAAGAAGGCAGTGTTATGATAAAGTTAAGGTGCTAAAAGAAAAAAATTTCAGCCAAAAATTCTCTATGAGCAAAGCTGGAATTCAAAACTGAGGGAGTGTTCAAAATATTCACAGATAAACAGAAATTAAGAGAGATTGTCAATAAAAAACCTGTCTTTCAAGAAATCCTAAAGGGAATTCTGCAGGTTGAAAGGAAAAAAACAGGAGATAGAGAGTTGGAGGAGAGTGTAAGAACTACTAAAAATAAAAAGAGACATAAAAGCAGGATATGGCATACATAAATCTAAATAAAATATAACTACTGTAAGTAATTATTGGACCCTAATAACATTAAACATTAATGAATTAAACTGTCTAATCAAGAGACACAGGTTGGCAGAATGGATATGGAAATAAGATTCATCTATATGCTGTTTACAAGAATCCCACCTTAGATCCAGGGATGCAAAGAGGCTGAAAGTGAATGGTTGGAAAACAAGTTTACATGCACCCAATAACCAAAAAACTGTGGGAGTAGCTAGACTAATATCAGGCAAAAGAGACTTTAAATGCAAAACTATTGTAACTGATTAAAAAGCACTATTATTAATGAAAGCAGTGATCTATGAAGAAGAAAGAACAATTGTAAACATTTATGCATCAAATCAATGTGCCTCAAAATACAAGAAGGAAACACTGGAAAAACTAAGTGGAGAAATAGATGTCTCTACAATTATAGTGGGGGGCTTTAATACATGATTACCATCATTAGACAAAACATCTCGACAAAGGATCAATGAAGAAACAGAGACCTTGAACATGAGAGTATCTGGACCTAACAGACATTTACAGAACATTACACCCAAATACAGGGGGATATACATTCTTTTCAAGTGCACATGGATAATTCTCCAGGATAGACAGCATGCTAAGCCACAGAACAACTCTCAATGAATCCAGAAAGACTGGAATCATACAAAGTAATTTCTATGACCACAATGGAATGAAGCTGGAAATCAGTAAGGGACAGAGAAGCAGATTAGGCACAAAGATATGAAAGCTAAACAACACATTCTTATAGAATCAGTGGGTCAAGAAGGAAATTGCAAAATACATTAGTAACCACCTTGAAATGAATGAAAATGAAAATACAATGTATCAAAACCTATAGGAATCAGCAAAAGCAGTGCTGAGAGGGAAATTCATAGCCATTAATGCCTAAATTTAAAAAAAAGAAAGAGATAAAATCAAAGACGTAACTTCACACCTGGAATAATTACTAAAAGAACAGCCAACTAACCCAAAAGGAAGTAGAAAGAAGGAAATAATAAGATTAGAGCAGAGCTAAAGGAAACTGAAAATAAGAAAGTAGTAGAAAAACTAGAACCAGAAGCTAGTTCTTTATGAAGAGTAATCAAATTGACAAACCCTTAGTTATACTAACAAAGGAATAAAGGGAGAAGATGCAAATACATAAAGTAAGAAATGAAGAGGGGATATCACCATTGACACCACTGAAATAGAGTATCATAAAAAATAAAATTTATCATAAGAGGATACTTTGAAAAATTGTATGCCAACCAGATGAATAATTTAGAGGAAATAGACAAATCCCTAAAACACAGAAGCAGCCTACATTGACAAAAGAAGAAAGGGATGAACTCAAAAGACCAGTCATAAGTAACGAGATAGAATTAGTCATCAAAAACCTCCCAACCAGGAAGAGCGCAGGACCAGAAAGCTACACAAACGAATTCTACCAAACATTCCAGATAGAACTAACACCAATCCTGCTTAAACTATTCCAAAAAATAGAAGTGAAGGAAACAATCCCTAATTCCTACAATAATGCCATCATCACCCTAACACCAAAGCCAAAGATGCCTCAAGAAAGGAGAATTAGAGACCAATCTCTTTAATGAACAAGATGCTAAAATTCTGAAAAAAAATTTTGATAATCATATTTGTGATGGTTAGGCTAATGTGTCAACTCACCAGGTAATTGTGTCCAGGCGTTTGTTCCAGCAAGCACTGAGCTAATTGTAATAAAAGAACATTCATGGACTTTGGTCACGAGTGAGTTTACTGGGTAGATGGCTGATTACATCTGCATCAATCAAGGGGATTGCTGTCAGCAATGGGTGATGCTTTATCCATCCAGATGAATACCTTAAAAGGGGAAGTGAGTTCAACATTCAGAGAGAATTTTCCAGGTCATCTTTGGAGAGCCAACTTCTCCAAGAAATTCATCAAGGACCTTCACTGGACTTTTGTCGGAGCCCCTGGTTTGCAGCCTGCCTGCAGAACCTGGACTTGTGCATCCCCACGGTCACATGAGAGACCCTTATAAAATCTCATATTATTGAAAGATATCTCCTGTTAATTCTGTTTCCCTAGAGAACCCTGACTAATACAATATTCAGCAACACATCAAATGAATTATACACCATGGCAAAGTGGGTTTCATCCATGGTATGCAAGGATGGTTCAACATAAGAAAATCAAACAATATAATACCCCACATAAACAGATTGAAAGAAAAAAATCACAGGATTATCTCTATAGATGCAGAAATGACACTCAACTAAATACAGCACCCTTTCCTGATAAAAACACTGCAAAAGATGAGAATAGAAAGAAACTTCTAAGCATTATAAGAGGTATTTATAAAAAAGCCATAGCTAACATTTTATTCAATGGTGAATCCTAAAATCTTTTCCTCTAAGATTGGGATCAAGACAAGGATGCCCACTTTCGCCACTTTTATTTAACACTGTGTTAGAAGTACTTGCTTGAGCACTTAGGCAAGAAAAAGATATCAAAGGCATCCAAATTTGAAAAGAAGAAGTAAAAATTCCACTATTTGCAGATGACATGATCCTATACATATATAGCCCTAAGGAATCTACAACAAAGTTTCTAGAGCTTATAAATGAGTTCAGTTAAGTGTCAGATTACAAAATCAATGTGCAAAATCAATAACATTTCTGTACACCAATACTGATCAATCTGAGGAGGAAATCAAGAAAAAAATTCCATTTATGGTAGCAACTAAAAGAATCAAATACTTAGGAATAAATTTAACTAACGATGTAAGTGACTTATATGCAGAAAACTACACAACTCTGTTAGGAAATCAAAGAAGACCTAAATAAATGGAAGAATATTCCCTGTTCATGGATAGGAGGACTAAACATCAAGATTTCCATCTTACCCAAATTGATTTACAGATTTAATGCAATTTGAATAAAAACCAGCACAGCATTTTTTACTGAATTGGTAAAGCTAACTATGATATTTATTTGGAAGACCAAGGGGCCATGAATAGCCAAAGATATATGGAAAAAGAAAAATGAAATCGGAAGAATCACACTACCTGACTTTGAAACATACTACAAGGCTTCTGTGGTCAAAACTATATGAGATTGGCACAAGGATAGATATACTGACCAATGGAATTGAATCAAGAGTTCTTACATAGATCCTCACATATAGTCACCTGATATTCAACAAGGTCACAAAGCTCATTCAACTGGGAGAGAGTGGCCTCTTCAACAAATGTTGTTGGTGAACTGGATAACCATATCCAAAAGAATGAGAGAGGAATACCACCTCACACATTATACAAAAATTAAACCAAGATGGAAGAAAGATATAAATACATGAGCAAGGACTGTAAAACTCCTAGAAGATAATGTAGGGAGGCATCTACAGGATCTTGTATTAGAAAAAATCTGCATGAACTTTAAGCCCAAAGCAAGAGCAATGAAAGAAAAATAGATAAATGGAACTCTTCAAATTTAAGAACTTTTGCACCTCAAAGGAGTTGTCAAGAAAGTGAAAAGGCAGCCTACTCAATGGGAGAAAATATTTGGCAACCATATATCTGATTGGGGCCTAATATCCAGTATATATACAGAAATCCTATGCCTTGAAAATAAAGAGACAAAAAACTCACTTAAAAAATGAGCAAGTGATTTGAGTAGACACTTTATCAAAGAAGAAATATAAATAGCTAAAAAGCATATGAAAGTTGCTCAACATCACTAGCTATTAGTGAAATGCAAATAAAAACCACAATGAGACATCATCTTACATCCATTAGACTGGTGACTATTAAAAAATCAGAGGACTAAAATTTTGGGGAGGATGTAGAGGAATAAAACCCCTTATCCACTGCTGGTGGGAATGTAGAATGGTACAGCCATTGTGGAGGACAGTTTGCCAGTTTCTCAGGAAGCTAACTATTGAACTACCACATGATCAAGCAATCCCACTGCTGGGTATACACCTGGAAGAATAGAAAGCAGGGACATGAACAGATATATGTATACCAATGTTCATAGTGGCATTATTCACAACTGCCAAAAGTTGGAAACAATCCAAAGTCCACCAACAGATGAATGGATAAACAAATTGTGGCATATACAAACAATGGAATATTACTCAGATGTAAGAAGGAATGCATTATTAACATATGTGATAAAATGGATGAATCTTAAAGACATTATGTTGCGAGAAGCAAACCAAGCAATGAAGGAAAATTTTACATGACCTCACTGATATGAATTAAGCAAATTGAGCAGGCTTATAGAGCTGGAGTCTGGAAGTTAGGTTTACAGGAGACAGAGAGGAAGAAGAAGGTTGTGAGTCAATAGCCACATGGGCAAAATCTATGATAAGGTAGAAGCATGTAGCTGTGTAGTGATGCTATTAGGATGGACAGTGCTGGTTTGTGAGGGAGGTTGGGTGGGGAGGGTGGATTCGATTGTCCATGGAACTGTGGTAAGGCTTGGGAGATGGAACAGGTGAAATGAGGTGATTTTCAAATATGCAGTTGAAACTACAATGTTGGGAATTATCTTTTGACAAATATAGCAGGAGAGGGTTACTGGTTAAAGGTGTTGGATGTGGGGGCACACAAAATGGGTGCACCTAGGGCAGGCTTATGAGGAGCATGTAGCATTCATCTTGTCATACTGTGTTGTATCAAGGTGTGGAGACTTACATAATGAGCAGGAAGTTGTTGTTCTATCATCCTGGGGAGTCCTTATATGATCACAAACAGAGGGGTGGGAGTCTCTTGAGAGCATAGGAAGTGCCTAATAGGGGATGACAGGCCAGTATGTCAAACCCTCAATGTTGTTGCAAGTAACTATGAACCTACTTCTTCAATGAGTTGAGTGGGTCCAAGGGGAGAGGGAAGGAGGAATAGAATAGATGGAACATGGGAAATTTTGGGGGCTATGGAATTGTTCTACATGGTCTTGCAAGGATGAATACAGACTATGTCAAACTTCATCAAAATCTATAAAAGTGTTTGGTCTGAAATGTAAACCACAATGCAAATCATTGATCATGGTTAGTAAAAATGTGTCAATATTTGTACATCAATTGTAACAAATGTACCATCCATATGTAAAATGTTATTAATAGGGGTAAGGGGAAAAGGGAGAAGATGTTGGGTATATGGGAATCACCTATATTCTGTACATGACTTTTCTGTAACATAAGCTTCTTTGAAGACAAAATGAAAAAAATAAAACACTGGGCAAATAAGTGGAAGCAAATGTCACCGTCCATAAAAGACAACAGATCTTACAGTGATGAAAGACATAAAGTAAAAAACAAAATTTTAGCTTTATATTTTTATTTTTTCAAACTTTTAAAAAATATTTTTGTATTTTATTCATTATTTTTAAAACTATTACTATATCATTTTCCTATTAATTGTATTCAGTTATTTTCTTGTCTTCAATTTTGAAGAAGTTTTGGAACACAGAAGTGTTTCAACTGTGGCAGAGGAGGGTCATTGGTGTGGGATATCAGAGATGAGGGATGCATGGTAGGAGGCTCACCTGGGACATACATATAAGGCATATAAATGTGTTCAAATGTTCTTGGGGCATAATGGAGATTGGGTGGAGATTCACACAATAACCAAAGGAATATTGAATTCCCATCCTGGAGAGCTCTGCCACATTCTCTAATGGGACAGCAAAAATGCCCTGAGTATAGGGGCAGTGAATAATGAAGGAGGATGGACCATTGACAGGTCCTTTATAATGATGACTGTACCTATGAACCTTTACTTTTGAAATTGAAACTTAGCACAGCATTATAGGATGCCTAAGCATTACCACCAGACAGCTTCCTTGTTGCTCAAATGTGGCCTCTCTCTAAGCCATGCTCAGCATATTAATGCTTTACCATCCCCCAAGTGTGGTACATGACTCCTGCAGAAGAGCCTCCCTGGCACCAAGGGATTACTACCAAGCAGCAACTAGCAATGCATCTGAAATAAGACTTTGACCTAAAGGGCTAAAGGGTAAAGACAAATGAGTTTATATGGCTAAGAGACTTCAAAGTAAGTCGGGAGGTCATTTCAGAGGTTACACTAGTGCACGTCTCAGCAGGGACTCATTGACTGCCAAACTAAATATTACCTCAAATAGCAGGGCTCCTGAGAGCTCTGGAGACATCCAGACACTATAGGCATGGCAGGCAGTTCAGGAGTTAGGTGCCCTGCCAGTGGGCCTTGCTTTGCAATATATGCTCCCCCCATGTGATAGAGTTGAACTCATTTGTGTTTTCCCTACACATGGCTCTGCTGCCCCTCTATATGAACCTATAGTTAGTACTAGAGTTGATAGGTGCATGTCCAAGAGACTTAAATCTTTGGTTTCCATGTGCCAGTTGGACCCTGAATCCCAAGTCTTTCAGTACCTACTCTCCAGTTCATTGTACTCACCAGGACAGCTAATAAGGAGATGATTATTGACAATAACCATCTCAAGGAACAGAGAGAGTCTGGAAATGAAAGCAAGAAAGTGCCATGCATCTTTCCCATGGGATCTAAGCCCCATCTCAATTAGAGGCAGAGTGGGCATCACCATACCAGAATACTCAGGAATGGGGAATGGATGATGGACTAGAGTAGATTTATAGTTGTTCTACTGTATACTTGTGATCCTAGGAAAGGAAGAACTTTTATCATGGATGTGGAGGCAGTGGCCACTGGAGGTTCTGGGGGGGAGGGAAAAGGAGAAATAGGCATAATTTGGAGTAATTTTCAGGACTTGGGAATTCTCCTGAATGACATTGCAATGACAGATACAGGCCATTTTATATCTTGTAATAACTTGCAAAATTTTGTGGAAGAGAGTGTAAATTACAATGTAAACTATAATCCACAATAAGAGGCAATGCTCCAAGAAGTGTTTATAAATTATGGCCAATGTACCATAATAATGAATGATGTTGTTGATTTGGGGAAATATGGGAGGGATAGGAAGAGGGGTATATGGGAATCCCTTATATTTTTTGTGTTACATTTATGTAATATAAGTTTCTTTTAAAAATTAAAATTAAAAATGCATATTAGAAAAAGAGAGGAAAAAAAGGAAGCCTGAACCCATGTAGACATTAACAGCAATCTTGCTCCAACACATGTCAACAGGCTTTGGTGAGGGAAGTAACTTATGCTTGTAATTATAAGATTACAAGCATAATTGTAAGATTCTACCCCAAATAAATACCCTTTATAAAAGGGTATTTAAACTTTATAAAAGTTTATTTTGCATCAGCACCCCTTTGGCTGACTAATATAGGATCTAAGCCACCTCTCAATTTAGGGGTGGCATGGGCATCACCATTACAGAATCCTCAGGATTAGGGAATGAATGAGGTACTAGAATAGACTTACTGTTATTCTTCTATAGACTTGTGATTCTACCAATGGAAGAACTTTTTTTATTGAAGACATCATTATGAAGTTATTACAACAGTCTAAGTGGAATATAATGGTGGGGCAGACCTGGAGTTAGTGATAGATGTGACATCAAGTAGTTAGATTCTGGAAGGAATCTTTAAAGGAAGTGCTTTGATGATGGTTTGGATATGTGGTGTTCAGGTATTTAGTCTGCGTAACTAAAAGAACAGTTGCCATCAATTGAGATTCAGAAGGACTGGTGTTGGAAATGAGAATCAAGAATCTGGTTTTTGGACTTATAAAGACCAAGATGCCTGTTAGGTCTCTCCAAGTGGAGATATTCAGTACAAAGTTGGATATATGATCCAATATCTCAAGAAAGGAGAGTGCATGGTACATATAAATTTGAGGATCATCAGTTTGGTAGTTTGATATTACTTATGAATCCCAAAAAAGAGAAAGATGATATTTGTACGCTGGTATTTCCTCTGGGAGTTATGTCCTTTGATTGTATTAATTCAGTGAGGGGCCTGTGATTAAGATTCCTTGATAAAATCAACTTAGGGCTTCTGATTGGGCTATGTCAGTAAGGCGTTATTTGGCTTTGGTCTATATAAATGGACACTCATTCAAGAAGACACACAGAAGAAGATACACAGCAGAGGAGAGAACTTGGTTATTTTGGTCCTGCCATGTGACAGAAAGGAGAAGGCTCAAACAGCTAAAGCCTCAGGAAGAGAGATGAGCCATTAGCCTGGTAGTTTGCAGCTGAAGAGAACAGTGCAGCAGAGCAGCTGAGAAATCCTGGAAGGAAACAAGCTGTATGCCAGCCTAGAACTGAAATCAGAAGAAGCTAGGACCACAGAGCCTTAAGAGGAAGAAGGAAGGAGATACAAGACAGAGATTGGCCACCATCTTGCTTCAACATGTGGCAACAGACTTTGGTGAGAAAGCAACATTGAGTTGGACTCTTTAGAGCCTTATAATTATAAGATTTTATCCCAAATAAATATCCCTTATAAAAGCCAAAAACAAAAATGGTGACTAAAAGAATCATATATTTAGGAATAAACTTAACCAAGGACATAAAGGATCTATATTCAGAAAATTATAAAACATTGCTACAAAACTGAAGAAGATTTAAATAAATGAAAGGACATTCTGTGTTCATGGACTCAAAGACTAAATATTTTTAAGATATCAATTCTACCCAAACTGATTTACAGATTCAATGCAATCTCAATAAAAATCTTAACAGCCGTTTACTGCAGAAACTGAAAAGCCAATTATCAAATTTCTCTCGGAGGGTAAGGGACCCCAATTAGCCAAAAGCATCTTTATTTTTTTTAAATATTTTTTTTTATTTTTTATTTTTTAAAAGATACTTAGATTACATAAATGTTACACACAAAATATAGGGATTCCCATATGTCCCACTTCCCACATCTCCCACAACCTCCCACATAAACATCCTTCATTAGTGTGGCACATTCATTACAACTGATAAACGTATCCTGGGGCATTGCCACTGAGCATGGACCATAGTTCACATTGTAGTCTACACTCTCTCCCACACAGTTCTGCATGTTATGGGATTATCATCCCATAATATGGCCTATATCTGTCATTGCAATGTCATTCAGGACAATCCTGAAAAAGCCCCTGTATTACAACTGTTTTTCCCTCTCCCTGCCCCCAGAGCCTCCAGTGGCCACTGCCTCCACATCAGTGTTGTAATTTCTTTCACTGTTAAAATCACATGTGTATAGTAGAATACCTGTAGAGTCCACATTTGTTCATAGTTCATTCCCCAGTCCTGAGGATTCTGGGATGGTGATGTCCTCTCCACCTCTAATTGAGATGGGGCTTCTATCCCATATAGCCAATGGATAGAGCACTCTTGCTTGCAGTTGTAGGCTCACTCATTTCCTTGGTATGGTGTTTGTCAAGCCTCACCTCCTTGTTTAAAAAAATGAAGTTGGAGGGCTCTCACTTCCAGAATTTAAAGCATATTACTTAGCTACAGAGGTAAAAAGAGCATGGTACTGGCATAAAGACAGACATATTGACCATAGGAACTGAATTTAGAACTCAGAAATAGACCCTCACATATATAGGTCAAGTGATTTTTGACAACGCTACCACACCCTACCAGCTGGGACAGAACAGTCTATTCAAAAAATGGTGCTGGGAGAACTGGATATCCACATCCAAAAGAACTGTAACTTCTACCCCAGATAAATACCCTTTATAAAAACCAACAGATTTCTGGTATTTTGCATCAGCACCACTCTGGCTGACTAATAAAACTCTTAACTGAAGAAATTTAATGAAAAGATCCCACCTACAATAGGTTTACTTGCATACGAATGGAATAGCCCTAAAGACATGATTTTCTAAGGTCCACAAAAGCTGAAACTGTCACACACCACCCTCTGGACCTCAGAAATACATGTTCTTTCATTGTACCACAGTATTTCAAAAGCCTAAAATAATTTTAGTAACAGTATTAAGTATAAAATCTCATCAAAATCAGTTATAGGCATATGGTCTGTCCTGGGGCAAAAATACCCTTCTGGCTGTAGAACTGTGTAATTTATAAAATAAGCGAACTGCTTCCATTGTGCAAAGGATAGACAGTCATAAAATAAGCATTCCCATTACCTAGGGAGAAATTGGAAGGGAAAGAGGGACACTGTTCTTAAACAGTTCTGAAACCCAGCAGGGCATACTCCATTAGCTGTCAAAGTCTAAGAGTCACCTCTAGAACCATAGATTCTTCAGTTTAAATAGTTTCTATTGTTCTACCTTCAATTAATAATCCCTCTTGTTTAGTGTCTAAACTGAAGAATCTCCCAATCAGTTCATTTTTATTTCAGACACTGAGTTGTTAGTGTTCAATTTCTTTCTATTTCTTATTCCTTCGATTTCTGCACCTTGTTCGTATTTTCATTTAATTCCTTGAGCATATTTACAATAGTTGTTTTAAAGTCTTTGCTAAATTCATCACCATTGCCAATTCTGTGATTTTTCTCCTGACAACTATTTCTCCTGGTCATGGCTAATAAATTTTTATGTTCTTCACATTTCTAATAATGTTTAATTGGATATGGTTTCTGCCAATATTATGTTGTCAGAACCTGAAAGTTCTTCCTTTAAAGCATATTGCACTTTATTCTATCATTCAGTTAAGTTACTTGAAGATTAGCTTGGTGCTTTTGAGACTTGGTTTTAAGATTTGTTAGTTTTTAGTTTTACACTATATTTTACTGTATATTATTTTAATCCTAAACTTTAGATATGGCACTTGGGAGACCTCTACTGAATGCATGGTAATTCAATGAGCACTTGCAAATATGACTTGTCAGAACTCAGACACCTCCCTGTTCTGTGTGATCGCTGGGAATTGTCCAGTTTACAGATCTCTTTCTTTTGCCTAGCCTTGTGCAGTTCCACCTATTTATGTGTGTCTTAGTAGAACAGCAACATATTAATGGTAATTTTATGCAGACTTCTTTTGATTTTACATTTTGACTTACATTTTTATTTTTGCCACTTGTGCTACTATTTCAAGTTTCCCCTAATTAACTATTATTTGTTCTATCAGTTATAAACAGTAACTCTTAATAAACCAGGATTTTGGACAAGAGTCAACATAGCCAGGTGATGGTGCCGAGTTATTTGTTCATATAAGCACTAGTGTAATTGTTACTATGAGGACATTTTATGGGCTGAAATCTTTAGTATTTGATTGCACCTATGACTGATTACATGTACAACTGAGGACATTGCCTTCAACAATGAGAGATGCCTCATCCAATCCGTTGAAAGCTTAAAAGAAGATGTGAGCTATTCAGAAGAGATAATTTTCACCTCTAATCCTGCCAGCCACCTTCTGCAAAAATAATAATTATAATTATAATAAGAAAAAATGCAATAATAATGTCTTTTACCCACTAAGTAACCCCAAAGTCCCCAATTCAATATTTCCTTTAAGTTTCCACATTCACCATCTATAGTCTCCTCTTTTTTTCTTATGGCAACTCCTTTGCATTTGTGGTTTAGACACTACCACAATTCATGAATTTTTAACTGATCAAAGAATCTCATAGAAATATCATCCTGCCAAGTATTTTATTTTCACACTCTGCTTTTTCTTTACAGCATGGGGTGAAGGAAATGATGGATGAGAAAAACCGTTACAAATTATAAAGCACTGGCACTATGCCCATATTTTTACATCTCTTAGCATTTGTCAAACCAACCTACAGACTCTGTTCTTCTGTTAAACATTATAAAATTTCATGTAAAGTAACTTTTCTTCCAACTCAGATCTCCAGTATGTTACCCTAGAGTTAAGGTTTGTTAAGGGTTTCTTGTCAATTCTTCCAGAAATTTTTGAGGTATACTACAAATTTGTGTGTGTGTGTGTGTGTGTGTGCTTGAAACACACTCTACTCCATTCCTGCAAAAGAGAAATATGAAAGCCCCTGAATAATTTTATCTTAGCTATTTGCCACTATAAAAAAAAAGTAAAAATGAGCAGGTAAAATTAATTATAAGAATGTATTTTATTTTATTCAATACATCCAAAATATCATGTCAAGTTGTTATAAATATGTGTTTAAACTTTGAATTAGAGTGACTTTTATAGAACTCAAACTTCCCATTTTAACAACTTTCAAGTACATAAGTCAGTGGCATTAATTTCATTCACAATGAGGTCCTACCATCACCAGCATCCATATTGAAACTTTCAGCATACCAAAATGAAACCCTGTACATATTAAGCCATAAAATCCATTCTGGTTCCACTCCTGACACTGGTAACCTGTAGTCTATCTTCAATCTCCATAAATTTGCTTAATCTGGATATTCCTTATAAGGGAAATTATAAATCTCCTTGCATTTCTGTCTTATTCCACTCAAGATGATGTCTTCAAGGTTCATTCATGTTGTGCAATGTATCACACTTTTATCATTTATTGGCTGAATAATATTCCTTTGTATGTATACACTACATTTTTTTCATCCTTTCATCTGCTTGATGGTCTGCTTCATACCCAGGTAGCTCTCTGGCTGTTGAGAATGATGCTGCTGTGAACAATGATGTATAAATATCTATTTGAGTCCCTGCTTTCAATTTATGGAAATATACACTTACAAGTGGGAATGTTGGTTCATATGATAATTTTATTCTTGACTTTCTGGGGTCCAGCCAGAACAATATTCAAGAAGCTGCACATCACTACTAACAAAATGGAAGGGTTCCAATTTATACATATCTCTGCTAACACTTGTTACTTTCCATGTGCCAGTTGAGCCCTGGATTTCAGCAGAATTGCAACACCTACTCTTCAGTTCATTAGACTCTCCCAGGACAACTAACAAGGAGATGATGGTGGACAAAGCCCATTCCTTGAATTTTTAAAAGTAACAGACATACTAGTGAGAGTGGAGTGGTGCCTCACAGTGGCTTTGTGTGGCATTTCCTTAAAGACTACTCTGTTGGGCATCTAGTCATATGCTTGTTTGAAAATCTTCATTGGATAAATGTCTATTTAAGCCCTTTTCCAATTGTATTTTTCAATTTTTTTCTTGTATATATGAAAGTGTTAATTATGTATTCCTGATATTCATACTTTATCAGATGTAATTTTACCCATTCTATAAGACATCTTTTCAATTACCTGATAGTACCCTTTGAATATAAAAAGTTGTTTTTAATCCTGAGAAAGTTCATTTTATCACTTTTCGGTTTTTGGTATTCATGTTTTGAGTGTCATTTCTGCAAAATCACTGCCAAATCCAAGAACATGAAGGATTTCTCTATGTTTTCTTCTAGAGTGTTCAGATTTTAACTATAAAGTTGAGGTCCTTGAAACATTTTGAGTTCATATTTGTTTATAGTGTAGGTAGAGTCATGTGGACATCTTGGTTTCCCTACACTATTCATTAAAGGGACAATTGTTTTCCCATTTTATATACTTGGTTCCTTTTTCCACACTCAACCAAGCCCGAATGTGGAGGTTAATACCTGGATGCCCAATTATTTTCCCTTGGTCTATATGTTTATCTCTAAGCCATAAACACATTTGTTTGAATGACTGTGGCTTGTAGTAAAATTTGAAATTTAGAAGCATCATTCGATGGAATATTATGCAGCCTTAAGAAGAAATGAAGTCGTAAAGCATATGACAACATGGATGAACCTGGAGGACATTATGTTGAGGGAAGAAAGCCAGGCACAAAAGGACAAATACTGTATGATTGTGTTACTATGAACCAAATATGTTGTGTAACATATTGTTTGATTTAAAAAAATTTATATGTATCCAGTATATTTGAGAAATTTATTCGTGTTTAATTTTAAGTTTCTAATTGTTTATATTTTCCAATAGTAAATGTACAAAATAAAGTTAAATAAAAAAAGAAGTGTCAGTCTCCATTTTGTTCTTCTATTTCAAAATTGTTTTGACTATTCAGGGATACTTGATTTCCAAGGAATTTGAGAAAAGGTTTTCCCCTTACTGAAAAAATGCTTCTGAATTTCTTAAGATTTTGCATTAAATCTATAGTTCTTTTGGGGTATCATTAATATCTTAACAATATTTGATTTTCTATCCATGTTAACAGGCATTTTTTGCCCATTTTTTAATCTTTTTAAATTTCTTATATCACAGTTTTGTATTTATCAGTGTACATGTCTTTCATTTTCTTGTTTAAATTTATTGCCAAATATTTTATTCTGTCAGATGGTAATATATTGGAAATAGTTTCTTAGTTTAAATTTCTGTAGCTCACTTCTGGATTTTAGAAAGACAACTGATTTCTGCATGTTAATCTTGTAACCTGACATTTTGCTGGATTTGTTTTGTTAGTTCTGCTTGTTCTGATGTGATATACAATTATTGATATGTTTTACACTACTTATTTCATACCAATTAATCCTCAAGTAAGGCAAGTCTCTGAGTGCGCTGATACCACCTGAATTACAAGATATTTTCACCCTGACTGGTGAGAACATGAACTATTCTCCCGCCTTTATGAGCTCTGAGCATTATTCTGCCTGTTTCTTTCTGTTGGCTTTGTCCTTTGTCTGGAGAGGCCTTGTGTAGCTCTGTTCATGCGCTATGCTCAGCTCAAGCCCACTGGGTGACCCCTTCACAGCGCTTGAACTCTCTCTCTTTCTGAATTTCTCTAACCCTGGGTAGCTCTCTGCACTGCCTCCAGCTCCCTCCCTCAAGCAAGCTGCCCTGTAAACTCTTCACATCCTTTTCCTTGGGATCCCAGCTCCATCTCCGGAACTCAAGGACACTGCTTGGATCTGTCATGGATCCCCTACCTGTGGAAAGGTGACAAACCCTGCATAGCCCAGCCCTGGGGAAGGGTGGTCTTGCCAACTGTGTGAACCATACCCAGGAGGCCCTAGGGTCACATCCTGCATTGATAATCAGAGCTCATCCCAGAAAGAGGCTCTAGCCTTGGGAAGCAATACCACATGTGGCCACTGGTCACATTGCAGTTCAAACCCATTAAATTCCTATACATCTGACAGATCAGTGAGGAATAATAGAGAGGCAATATAGATGGTTGATTGCAACCTGAACAGATAAAAGTCAATTAACACATTACCTTGAAATTTTTGAGAAAGAACATTTCTCAGACTTACTATTGCTAGTTAAAAATTTATTTAAAGCTCTGCTCAATTGAAGTCCTCTATAATCAAAACCATTGCTGTGGAAGCAATGGTAGATTTTTCAGCTTCTGGCCCATGTCCAGTCTATTCATTCATCTCACTCATTCTAGGGACCTAGCAACAGCTCTATATAACCCTGGAGGCTCCTTGCCATGCTGAGCATTAAGACCCCATAAAATGGCAAGACAGGATTAAATACCAATGACTATGTATTTCATGAGGTCTACTATACCCTAACCCATGTTCTTTAGCTGTTATCACTCCCTGATGAGAAGCCAAGGTTGGGGAAATTGTTGCACACCATCTCATCCTGAGGCTTCCATCAGTCAGCAAGTACATTGTCATGTTTTAACCTACACTGAGGTCTGACAGTAGTGCATAAATACACTAAGGCCTTTATAGGACCCTGGAGAACTCCCAGGGCACACTTTCACTGGCATCTGGTCCCTACCCTCTGTCCTTGGAGCCCTTCTCCCTGGGCATTCAGGACACTTAGTTCCCACTTGATATGGCCATGGGACCGTCTCTGGCCTATGTCCTTGTCCTTAACATGGTCCTTTCTCTTGTTTCTAGAGTTGAGCCCTCCATCCCTATTAGCCTGAGTACCAAATGCATATTCTAGGCAATGGGCCTGATGTCCTCTTTGATGAGTTCAGGTGCTTGCTCTACCCTGTTGCTCTCCAGAAGCTCTCTCAACCAACCCATCCTGCCACTTAGAGTTCTACATCTCTCTCCCCACAGCCAGCCTGTGTTCTACCTTCTGCTGGGAAGCCCACCCATCAGCCATTTGCCAGTCTGTGGATCCTTACCCTGATCTGAACCATATTCCTTACTCTTCCTAAACATGCAGATGCTCAGCTATGTGGGACACCTTCCCTTCCATCCAGCCTCCACCCTGTCCCAGGAGTGAACATTTGATGCCTGACTAAGAGAGGACCTTGCTATAAGACTTTTTACTGGAGGTTGTGATGGTTTCTACCCTTCCTTGTGATCACCTTGAGCATTTGAGGCTGACTCTGCTGTTGGGACCAGTGCATCCCTCCCCATCACAGATTCCAGCTTCTTTTGTATAGCTCCCCATGGAAAGCTCCTGTCTTAAATGACCACCTACTGTGCACTAGGGACAAGGGCAGCCAACACCAAGGGAGGATGGACTTGTGTGTGAGCTGGTTCCTGAGGAAGATCAATTGGGACCATTCATTGTCCTGTAATGGCCTTGCTAGTGGCAGCTCACATAAGTCTGGGACTCTTGTGAAAGCCTTGCTTAGGATCCCATATGTTCTTGCCTCATTTGATTTGACCTAAACTAATGAAAATTGAGAGGTCCCATTCTAACCTCCCAGTCTTAAAGGTGTTTACAAAACCCTTCCTTGAATCCCTGCTCACTGTTCCTTGCACACAATTCCACCTATTCTAGTCCATCCCACTAGAAAGCTCTTAAGCCTTTCTTGCAGCCCTTATGTGTGGAAGGAGAGATCATGGCAAAATGTGTTTCTGCTTAATGACTCTTAAGGGCTTCATTTTTGAAACCTATCAAAAGAACACAATAAAGCCATCCATAAACTAATAGTGAATTAAAATTTTTAAAAAATAAATTGGGATTTCCTAAAAGATAAGATAAATAAACCTAGAATTGTAGAAAGAAGCCTTGCAGCAAGAATGGAGAAAATGTAGCTCTGAGTTTCCTGTCAGAAAGGTCAAAAGGTAAAGCTCAGGGCAGGAAAATTATCAATTAAATGCAGAATACAAACTCACTTGGAGAGAAAAAAGAGTCTTCTTGGTACTGAGTTAGGGGAGGAAGATGCCTGAAAAAGTTGAGTGGAGGAGAGGTATCAATTAAAATTTGGAAAACCTTAAATAATTTCAATGGATTTTCCTTGCCCAGGCATAAGATTCCCAGTTTCTTCGGGAGTCCTGGGGTATTCCCCGGAGTGTACCATGTTCCCCAAACAGCCTCCAACCAGGGACATTCCCTGGGATGGGCACCCCCAGTGAGCACCTGGCCAAATTGGGCATTCACCCCTGACATCTTCAGGAGGACCACGACCTCCACCTACCTGTTCCCCCTGGATGCCCACCTACCCTACTTGGTGTGGGGAGATCTTGTGGACAAATTTCATGATGTCACAGGGACGACATTCACCACCAGCTTGATTATGGACATAGAATCTCAACAAGGACATAATCTCATCCTGGACAGATACTGCCAGATCTGAAAAAGGTGTGTGGGATTTAGTGCTTGGCAGGGAGCAGAAGATGGGAGGATCCCAGCCATAAAGAGGTGAATAAGACAACAGACACCTGGTCCTGCTGGGAGTCCTGGTTTAGGTCCCAATCCCTTGCTCCCTGACATTCCAGCTGATCCCTTAAGCTCCTTGAACTGCACTGTACCTAACTGTGAAAAAATTATAAAATCTTGGTGACTGACATAGAATCTGGGCCAGGCCCTAAGACTCTCCACATGCAGAAAGCGGGGGCCAGGGCATGAGGGAACAAGAAAAAGAAGCATATTATTGGTTCTCAGTACACAAATGAGGTGAGAATGGAGAGTGAATATCCAGTAGGTTGAGGTTCCAGTTAGGGGTGAAGATAATTTGGACCAGATAGTAATGATGGTTGTTCAATGTTACATGTATGTAAGACACTGATATGCACACTACAACAGGATAATAATAAGTAAATAAATATAAGATATACTTAAAATGGAAAAATAAGTATAACTGTGAAATTTATAAAATACAAAGAGAAAATAAGTGGCCTTCTCAGGTAGAGGGAAAGAAGTTTCCTTCTCTTGGGCTGGCCCAAGTTGAAGGCTCTCTAAGGCTTCATCTGCTTCTTGGGCTGTCTCCATGTCTTCAGAAAGCTCTCCTGGACACAGTGATGCTGGAGCCGGGAATGGTGTTGTATCAAGCTCCATACCTGGCCCTCATGGTATTTGTGCCACCATCTCAGGTGTGGATATTGAATGTACACTCAGGGCTACAGATGCAATAACACAACATCAACTTTGCTCTTACTCCAAAGCTGGTCCAAAATCCACAGTGAAGGGGCTCCAAATCTTCATGTGCTGGTGATGGAGCAGGAGCAGGAGCTAAGTAAGAGGCAGGGGATGGAGTTGACACTAAAGCTGGAAGAGGAGGAGGGTTGACCAGCTTGAGAGTTTCCAGGTGCCATTTCAAAGGCACAAAATATCCCCAAGTATTTCAGATGCAAAAAAACCAAACCCACCACACCCACACCAGGAAACTTTCCTGGGTAGAGGTCCAACTGATGTCCCTTCTGAGGTTCCTGTTAGTCCTGGACAGCCACAGCCATGGAGATCCTGCCTGAATCATCCACCCATACCATTTGCTCAGGCTCACAGGCACCCACACTCAAAATGGCTCACCTTCAGGCTTAGACTACCTTGATTGTTGAATTTCAAGTTGGGCACGGGCAGTATGGGACTGCCTTTGAAAAGTCAAGGCAATAATTTTAATATCTATGGAGGCCATCAGGTCCTTGGGAATAGGAGAGAACTGGGGCCAGAAGGAGTCCCCACTGGGATGGTTCACCCAGGCTCTCAGAATAGACCCGATAGCACTGTGAAAGGAGTGTAGACAGCAGATCAGAGAGGTAGTCCCTTTCAAGCCACTTTCCCTTCTGAAGTTATCCATGTGTGTGTTTGTGGAGGGCTCCTGTGCATGACCCTGCCAATCCCCATGCCCTGCACCCACTCCCGTACACTCTCACTCCTAGCAATGGCTGGCTGTACCCTAGCTGAAGATGGAGGACAATTGTCAATCATAGAAGGCTCCTGTCCAGTATATGAACAAATCTTAACTACATCTGAGCCCCTGACACATATCTGTCTGTCTGTCCTCCCCCATCCACAAAGGAATCTGGGTTGCAGAAAGGCAGGGAAAAGTAGCAACTGCCTTGATTATTGCACTGTTTTTGAAAATTAGGTGCTCTTAAATACCTGGTGAATGAAGACTTCTTGCCCCATCTTCTAGGTCCTAACTATACCTCAGCCTGAGGCCATAATAACAAAAGCTTCCATCTTCTTTGAGGGCCTGTGTGTCACATCCCCTTCATATTGTTTTGTTGTTGTTGTTGTTGGCATGGGCACCGCCTTATCCCAACTTGCCTACAGCTCAGCACCCTTAATTGTGCATCCAGGCAGAGTGGGTAGAAGTTTTTTCAATGCATCTACTTTCTTAAGAACATAGATTCCATTTGCAAGATGGTTCAGGTGGGAATAAATCAAACCAAGATGGGAATAACCTGATCTCGTGACACAGGGATCTGACCTGCACTTCTAAGACACTACCCTCACTGCACATTTCTGATTCAACCGTGGAGTCTGGAGCCCTTTGGTCTGACCCATGGTCCACTCACAGGTTTATTTGGTCCAGAGTTCTTTCATCTCCTTGAGTGGCCAGAATGACTGGCCTACACCTAGAGAGAGCCATGAATGTACCAGATCAACATGCTCTTGACCCTCATGCTGATTAGATCAGGTGTGGTTGTCTGATTCCCTAGTGCAATGGAAGTTCAAGAGGCAGGGACTTTTTTCTGCTTCATTCCTCCAACTAAGATGAATTTTGCAATGTCCCTACACATGTAGGCAGCCAGTATCTATTTTTTGATTGAGCTCCATAATCACCATTCTCCATGGCACATTGAGTTGTAGCAATTCTATGAAAGCACAGAGATCCCTGCCATTAGAAGAATTCTAATGGGAACCTCCAGGAAGGGTTCTCCAGCATTCTTTGCACATGGGAAATAAGTCTGACCCTTGCAAGATGGTAGGTCAAGACTGTGAAAAATGCATCCAGCCAAGGGGAGGAAAAGAATCTTATCAGCCAATGCACCTCTATCAGCCCATTATACCTGTGTGAACACTTTCCATAGGTTATCTGCTTAGGTCATGACAATGAACCTGTAATGTGTGTACTCTCACTCTTACTGCCTCAGGAGCCATGAGAGGACAGAAAAGGAAATTGATAGACACAACCATACAAAGAATGTGGACTAAGACAGGGTTTTGGAGGGGGCAGGTTACTCACCCAGTGAGTAGCTTTATCAGGACCAGTTGAGTGGGCATGACATTTTGATCATTCATTAAAAATGTGCATGAGATGAGCATCTCCTTGCCCAGGTGGGTGGGCACCAGCTACTGTTCTGGCAATAAGGATAGTCTTCTCCCAGCAAGTCTCCTCCTCATCCCCAAAAGGCTCACTATCCACACCTGTTAGAGCTGGGGATGGGTGCATTTGATTTCAAAGACTTCAAAAACCTTCTCTACTCTCTTGCAAATTAAATGGAGTTTTCAGGACCTGGGGCTAAGGTGATACCAGATTTTGTAAGGGATAAATTCCAGGAGATTCCGTGATGGGAGAAAGACCCTGGATCGCCCAAGTAAATGACCTGATGCCACAGGGAAGAGAAATTTCAAATGGTCTTGAAATATTCAAGTGTAGATCACCTTCTTATGGGGCAATTGTAAATCTGATTCTGCCTTGCTGACACTAGGTGGATGAATTTTCAGACTGTTCACATCCAAGGTTAGTGGATTGCAGGGGAGCACCAGCCATCATTGCCTGCTTTTGGATGCCTGAATTGGTTCAAGGAATCTGGCCCCAGTCATTCAAACTTCATATACATATAACATTTGAACAAGCCATCCCACTCCTAGCAGCCCATACTGGGAGAACTGGAAACATTAGACTATTCATTATCACATGACATTCCCTGCAGCCCTGTTGAAATGGCAACAAGAAAAAGTCCCTTCTCATTTCGAGAGCAGTGAGGCTGCACATTTGAGGTTCCTGGCCTCCCCTTTGAAACATGATGCAGCCCTGTCACCTGACCTGGTATTGAACTCCATGAGTTTGCAAGTTGCAGAGAAACTTGAATTGCAGTATGATCTTCTCACCCTTAGAGGTAAAAATAACCCAGGAAATATGAGGTTGCATAAGGATGGAGAAGGTGTTGAGAGACAGTCTGGTTGAATGCAGGTGGCACACCTCAGATGGGAGGCACCTAGGGGCAGGTAGATGAAACAATTGATGCAGGTTCAAAATCAAAGACTGTCATGATTTAACATGAAGATGAATCATAAAAGCCTCATTTCTGATATTCCAACAAACATTGTACCTGGTCATGACTGGGGGTGGGTGCTGTGGGTGAGAGATGGAGTCCAAGATTCCTCAGGGAGTGGGACTGAGTTCCAACAAGGAGAACCCCTGACAGGGAATCTGGAGATTCTGCCAGGGTAGGTTCAGTTTGGGAGTCCCCTGGCTGTCTTGGACCTGTGTGTGGGGAACCCTCAGCTCCCATCTCAACTTAGGGTTATTCCATCCTCTTTTGTTGGCCATGCATGCTGGTACCCTGTTCAGGGAGGTGGTGTTGATGACACCGTCATCCTGCTCTGAGTTGGTCTCATGGGTGGAGCACTGCAAAGACAGGGTCATCAGCATGGCTGCAAGTCATCAGGACCCAGCCTCATAGTCAACCAGAGGAATAACACTACATGAAGTTCTACTTCCTGATGAGGCAAAGACCCTATCTGTATACACTTCATCCTAAAAGGGAGAGGACAACTCCACAGCTCAGTATCAATGTCTGGGCAGAGGGGCACCAACCGCAGACTTCCCCTTCTGGCCCTGCCAGCCATGACCTGGATGTGAAAGTGAAAAGCCCACCCGGTGTTCACCCCGTCTTCTCTCTTTGCCCAGCCCCAGTCCACACTCATGCCCTCCCCTCTTTACACCCATCCTGGGAGTGAGAGGTGCTGAGGTTGCCCAGGAAGGATCATAGTGCCAGCCTGGCCTGTATCCCCCTGCCCTGGGTACCCTCGGTTACCTTTGGTTTCGTCCTGGTAAATGGCCAGAGTCTTTGAGGGTGAGGGTTGACCCAATGCCTGCAGCATCAGATAAATCTCTCATTGTGGGGTTTCCTGTGGCCAATATCTAGGGAAGCAGGTAGACAGCAACAAGAGAAAATCTTCTCTTGAGCATCTATGCCTGAGTGAGCTGTTAGGAGCAGTCACTAGAATGTGGGTGCCTGGTTACTGGGGTTCAAATTTCTGTTGTGTTCTATCTCCAAGGAAGTGAGGTAACTTCCTTCATCCATTTCCCTTTGCCCCCTCCCTGGATAACAACTCCCTGTGTTCACTCTGGGCTGCTGACTGCCTACCCTCCCATCTTATGGCATTTCCCATCTGTACACAATTTCACCAGCACAGCCTTACAGGCTGTCCAGCTAAGGCCTGGTGGCATCAAGGACCATATGAGGAGATTGAACTGGGTTCACAACCTTCCTCCTCCTACCTGTTCTGTGACCCTGGATATGTCTTTGTGTCTCTCAGTGCCCTGCAGCTGTCCCCTGCTATACAAGGGTTCAAATCCAGCTTATACTTCCCAGTAATGGTATCATGTGGGTGGGAGAAAATTCCTAGAAAACTTGAGTCCTGGCCTTGCATCTAGTGTATGGACAAAAAAAGAGAAGGAACAATTACAATATGGGGTGAGAAGCAGCAGGAAACACAACTAAAAACAGGACTGAGTTCTGGAAGTGTGATCTTGAGAAAATCATGACCACCTTGGCTTCTTTTCCCAGTCTATATCAAGAAAGACTTGAAATTCAGTGAAAAGTAGACTTTGTCACTGTCAGGTTTAAAATCTTCGAAAGATTTCCAATTCCATTCAGTATCAGATGCAAAGCTTGGGGGAGAATGTATCACCTTACAGGGCCTTGATTTAAACATTTTCATGGCCTCAGAACTGTAAGCTTTTAAGAGAATAAATCCCCATTGTAAAAGCCAAAATATTTCTGGTATATTGCTTTGAGCCATCTAGCCAACAAGAAGAGTAATGGCGGTTTGATAGAACAAGCACCGGTCTGATTGTTACTATGAGGATATTTCATGGCTTGAAATCATTAGTCACTTGATTTCATCTATGACTGATTATATCTACAGTCATAACAGGAGCTTCCCTTCAGCTTTGAGGGGAATCTTATTCCATCAATTGAAGGCATTAAAGGAGGAATTGGTGGTTTCAGCAGTCAGAAAGGAGAATTTCTATCTCTACTAGAGATAGCCAGCTTCTCCTGGAGAATTCATTATCAAATTCATTAGGATGTTCAACTTGCTGCCTGTCATATGAAATTTGGACTTGCCAATACTCACAGTTACATGAACCAATTCCTATTTTTAAAAGTCTCTGAATGTTTACATCATTTATCCTGTCTGTTTTGTTTTTCTGGAGAACCTGGGCTAAAGCAGACTTTGGTACTGAGAATAGTTCTTGAGAACCAGAATCTTTAAGATAAAATTTCTGTGTTGAAGCTGTAGTGTTCTAATTGGTTCTATAATATTGTTTTAGTTTGCTAAATGCTGCTGGGAGAAATATACCAGAAATGGGGTGGCTTTTGCAATGAGGATTTATTCAGTTAAAACCTTACTGATCTGAGCAATGAAAGTGACTAAATCAAAGCATCTTCAAGAGATCCTTTCTCCCTGAGCTGCTGCTCTGGGCAATCATGCACAAGGTATTGTCTGCCTGTTACCCCCTCTCTTTCAGCCTAATTGCTTCAGCTTCTTTGTAGAGTAGCTTCCTCTCAGATACTGTGTTCCTTTCATCTTGGTTTCAGTCACCTGTGGCCTTTGCTTTTGGCTTCTGGGTTCCTCTCTATCTCTTCAGCTTTTTTTGGTCTCTGTTGCTTTTTATGCCACCATTTATAAAGGCCTACAGTAAGAGGATTCAGACCCAACCTGAGCCACACAATCTAATCAAAGGCCCTTGTAGTGCATTGATATTGTTTATGAATTCCAAAAATAGATATTGGATTATGTTTGTAAACTGGTCTGTTCCTCTGGGCATATGAAATTGAATAAACTTCAGAGGTTTCACTTTTATTTGATCAAATTAAGATTAAGGATTTGATTGGGCCACATCAGTAGGATGTAGTAGGAAAAACCACATAGCAGAGGAGAGAGTTGGAGTCTTTTTATGCTGAAGCCCTGGGAAGTAAAACACAGGACAAGAACACAGAGGGATAGAGATGGCTCCACAGACACAGCAGAGGCTCCAAGAAGAGAGAGACCCTCATAGTCTACAGCTGACCTTGTGGCAAGAATAGAGTGGCTGAATCCAGAGGAGAATGAGCCCTGGGAGAGAAACAAGACTTATCCCAGCCTACAGCTGATAATGGATGAAGCTGAGACCATGGAGCCTTAAGAGGAAGAGGAAGCCTCGCAGATTTTGGTAGCCATCTTACTCCAACAAGTGTCAATGGACTTTGGTGACGGAAGTAACTTACCCTTTATGACCTGGTAACACTAAGCTTCTAACTCAAATAAATAGCCTTTGAACAACCAGATTTCTGGTATTTTGCACCAGCATCCCTTTGGCTGACTAATATAACCCTTAACTGAAGACATCTAAACAAAAGATCCCACCTACAATAGGTTTACATGCATAAGAATGGATTAGCCCTAAGGACATGATTTTCTAAGGTCCACAAAAGCTCAAACTCTTACACACCACCCTCTCAACCTCAGATACACATGCTCTTTCCATATGCAAAATACATTCAATCCACCACAATATTTCAAAAGCCTTAAATCTGTTTAGTAACAGTTTTAAAAACAAAGTCTCATTAAAATGAGTTATAGGCATATAGTCTTTACTGGGGCAAAAATTCTCCTCTGACTGTAGAACTGTGAAACTTAAAAAATGAGTTAACTGCCTCCATTATACAAAGTAGGGACTTTCATGAAATAAACATTCCCAGTAACAAATGGAGAAACTGGAAAGGAAACAAGGGTCACAGTTTCCAAATAGTTCTGAAAACATGCAAAGCATACTCCTTTAGGTTTCAAAGTCTGAGAGTCACCTAGACAACCATGTTTTCTTCTCCTTGGGGCCTGATGGAGCAGCAGTCCAACCCTTTCCAAGAACTTTCCCAGCAGCCATGGTCTCAGCTCCACACTCATCAAGCATCTGGGGGCATCAGAATTCTAGTCCACACCTCTGTGGACACTGGGATAACAGCCAGACTCCCATTACCAGGACAATGTGCTCCAATCTCTCTGAAGCCTGGGAGGCAACACACTTCCAACAATGGAGCACAAGGCCCCCCTCTCCAAGCTCAGAAGCATACTCACCCCCTTTCTGCACATAAGGGTGAGTTCGCTCTCTGAGCTCAACAATATGTCTTTAGTCCATTGCATGGTACTGCCATTGCAATCATTTTCCTTCGATCTCTTCCTTTCCTGTCCCATTTAGTTCAGGCTGGCAGTGCTTCTGTTTCATGTAGACCTCTCAAAAATGTGTTGGTTTCACATGTAGGAATCAAGGTAATGCAGGCTAGTTTAGGGAATGAAAAGACTAATCTGGGACCTGGCAGAAAAACATGGCTGTGAAACAGGATGCCTTGGGAACCCTTCCTGAGGGAAGGACCTGACAAGATGGATACTGGTGGAATCTCAAGAGAATTCCCCTTTTGAAACAGAATTTCATCCAGGATCAGGGAAGAGCCCCAGATACTCTTAAGGGGCCTTGCCATTGGGCCCCTCATGGGAATTGATGATTAGGGTAGCCAATCAAAACAGAAAACAGCTGGACCTCCTCCCCTGAATATTAACAAGGGGCACAGTAAATAATGATTTATAAAACCAGCACAGAGACTAAATCAGGCCCCTTTTCCATGTTTTTGCCGTTTCTCACTCAGCCTGGACAAGCATACAAGTACACCTCCGTACTTGTAATCTGTAATGGGGATTCATAATCTGTAATGGGAACCTTTAATCTGTAAATCAGCCCTTTTTACTCTTTTTAGTCCTTTTTCCCCCTCTCTCCCTGGACCAGCTGGCAAGTATATCTGGGACCCATAATCTGTTATTTTCTTACTCTCCTCTCATTTTCTTAAGAAACTATTGGCCTAAACTTACCTGGCATGTTCTTAAATTCTCTTTTATAACATAGTCAAAAACCTTGAGAAAATTTTGCAACAAAGGATCCAAGTTGTCCTGTAGTGGGACTTTTTCCACAGATCCTTCTTGGATCATTGCGATTCAATCCTGACTTACACTAAAATGACTGGTTCCCTCTTCAATTAAATCCTCACATGGGGTCCTATTCTCTCAGGACTCATTCTCCAGAAGCTCAGAATTTTCCAAACTAAAAATTTCTTGTTACTTTGTCCCCAAGTGTTCAGTTCTTAGCTTATCCCTTTCTTCCAACAGTTTACTATAAACAGCAAAGAGAAGTCAGATTGCACTTTCCACATTTAATTTGGGAATTCCCTCAGCTAAATAGTCAAGTGCATCATTGGAGCAGTTTGATGTTATTGATGAATTCCAAAAAGAAATATTGGATTATGTTTGTAAACTGGACTTTTCCTCTGGGCATGGTTAAATTATGACTAGGGCTTTGACTGGGCCACATCAGTAGGACATTGAGTCCCGCCCCCTTGATGGGTGGTGTTACAGTTGGGGAACTTGATGTAATTATGAATTCCAAAAATATAATTGGATCATGCTTGTAAACTGATCTGTTAATCTGGGCATGATTAAGTTATGATTAGGGCGTTGACTGGGCCACATCAGTAGGGCATTGAGCCCCACCCCTTGGTGGGTGGGGAATCAAATATAAAAGGCATGGCAAGAACAGAGTTGAAGCAGTCTTTTGAGAAGCCATTTTTGAGAAGCAGTTTTGATGTGGGAAAGAAGGCCCCAGGAGAAGAGAAGCAAGCCGTTTGCCTGATCGTCTACAGCTGACCTTGTGGAGGAAACAGGAGCTAAGCCCGGAGAGAAATGCAGCCCCGGGAAAAGAGGAACCCCAGAAGCCTGAACCCTGGCAAACGCCGACAGCTGTCTTGCTCTAACACGTGGCAATGGACTTTGGTGAGGGAAGAAACTTATGCTTTATGGCCTGGTAACTGTGGACTTCTACCCCAAATAAATACCCTTTATAAAGACCAACCCATTTTTAGTATTTCACATAAGCGCCCCTTTGGCTGACTAATACAGGTGGGGACTCAGAGAAAATGACATGGCAGAAGAGTTTGTTGGAGTTTTTGAGCTGGAGGCCTGGGAAGTAAGCACACGAAGGAGCTTGGTCATGAGGAAAGAGAAAAGGTCCAGGAAAGAGAAACACTCTACAGCAAGAAATAGTCTACAGCTGGCCTTGTAGAGATAGTAGAGGAGCTCAGCCTGGATAGAAGCAAGCCCTGGGAAGAGAAGTACCCAGGAAGCCTGAACCCTCACTGAAGTTGGCAGCCATTTTGCTCCAACAGGTGGCAATAGACTTTGGTGAGGGAAGTACCTTACGCTTTATGGCTTGGTAACTGTAAGCTTTGTCCCAAATAAATATGCTTTACAAAAGCCAATAGATTTCTGGTATTTTGCATCAGCACCTCTTTTGGCTGACTAATACAATCACTTTCAAATTCTGCCTTCCATCTAATATTTGGAGTCAATTTTGGCAAGTTTTCTGACACTTTATAACCGGGCTTCTTAACAAGGGATCTGTGAGCTTGAACTGAAATTTTAAAAATCATTATTCTTGTTGGTGTGGGTATAATATATTTATTAAATAATACACAATGTAGTGTGGAATTAGTAAGTGGCCTGTGGCTTTCTACTGACTGGCAAAAGTCTCCATGGAACAGAAAAGTTTAAGAACCCCTGCTTTAAAGCAAGGATCAACTTGTTTCCAGATTGCAATGACATATTCATTATTTCTAAGGCCTTATCAGAAGTATCTTTAGCATCCATATTGCTACTAACAATCTCTTTGAAGCAATAGGGGCTTTTCCTAAAAAGGTCTCACAAGTTTTCCAAATCAACCCCTTATTCATTTAAAACACTGTTCAGACATTTTGGTGTTTACACCCCACTCTTCTGGTATAAATTTCTGTTTGAATTTGCTGAAAGCTGCTGAAAGCAATGTACCAGAAATGGGTAAGCATTTACAATGGGGATTTATTAGCTTAAAAGTTTAGAATTCTGAGGTTGTGAATGCATCCAAATCAAGGCATCATCAGGAGATCCTTTATACCTGATTGCAGCTATGGGTGATCAGGAAAAAGGGGGTGTCTGCTTGTCTCTCCCTTATCCTTTGGGCCTTGTTACTTTCAGCTTCTATCAAAAGTGGTATTCTCTGAACTTCTGTGTTCTGTTGTTTGCAGTTCCTGGCTTCCAGAGATTTCTTGCTTAGTCTGGGTCCCTTTCTGTCTCTGCGGCTTTTTTTTTTTTTTTTTTTGGTATCTGTGGCTTTTTATTACACCATTTATAAATGATCTGATAATAGGATTAAGACTCATTCAGGATCATGCAATCTAATTAAAGGCCCTTAACTGATGTAATTTAGTCAAAAGTTCCCTCCTATTATAGATTTGCATGTGCACGATGATTTTCTAACTTCAGAAAAGCTTGAAGCTGCTACAAATATGAGTAGATTAACAGGGTATCTCCTGATAAAGTGAGTACATTGATGGGGAATTATTGTGATCATAAGAATTGGAATATGGACATAAGGATTGCATTGATATAGTAGAGACATTGAAACCTTAGATTCTGCTAAATCTTCTGTTTCAGATAAACCCTGAGGAGTCAACTGCCCAATCTCTAGTTTGCCCTGAGGAAACAGCTCTCCTGCATTCCTCTAAAGAGATTAATTCTGCTGTTTATGATAAACCTGTAACTGCCTCCTCTGAGTTAGACATCACACATACAACTGAAAATTTTAACCCATTTCACCAGATTAAAATTTAATGGAATTCCCAGAGGTAATTTACTTACAAGGTACTGCTAATTTCTCTCATGGCCCATACCCACCACCTGTCTTTTTTCCATACCTATAACTACACTGAAGTGCCAAAATCATGAAAGATGAGGCATAAATAATTCCCTATGAGGAAGAGTGCTAGACTCTAAAAGAACTGCATGACTTTTCTAATTTACACAGATATAAATCAAGGAAATACGTGTGGCAATGGAGATTAAGGGTTTGAAATAATGGTGGAAGGAACATAAAGTTGGATCAGGCTAAATTTATTCTTATGGGCTGACTAAACAAAACTTCTGGACTCAATTTTGTCGCTCAAGGTTTTTGAAAGGGCTCTAAAAGTTGCCCCAATCCTGGACCAGTGGCCTACTTTACCTGAACTCAAAGTGTCCAAAGTGCCATTGTTAAAGTAGATGATGGAATCCAAAGGCTTGGAGACAGTGTAATGCTAGAGTGAATTTATCATGTGAGATCCCCTTACCCACCACTGGCATGTCAGGACATGAAGGATACAGAAATGATGATTACCACCATCACCCCATTCAAGACTCCTATTTGGCCTGTACAGAAAAACAGGTGGGTCCTGGAGAATGATAGTGGTTTGTAGGAAACTTAAACAGCTGATGACTCCAACTATAGCTGCTGTTTCAGATGTGGTATCATTGCTTGGGCAAAATCAACAATTCCCCTGGTATCTCATATGCAGCTATTGATCTGGCACCTAATTTTTTCCCAATACCTTTATTAGTCAGCCAAAGGGGTGCTAATGCAAAGTACCAGAAATCTGTTGGTTTTTATAAAGGGTATTTATTAGGGGTAGAAGATTACAGTCACAAGGCCCTAAAAGTCCAACTCAAGGTTACTTCCTTACCAAACTCTGTTGACACGTGTTGAAGCAAGATGACTGGTGACAGCTGTGAGGATTCAGCCTTCAGGCTTCCTCTTCCTTCTTAAGGCTCTGTGGTCCCAGCTCATTCCCATCTTAGCTGCAGGAGGACATAAGGCTTGTCTCTCTCCCCAGGCTGCTTTTCTTTCCAGGCTCAGCTGCACTGCTCTCTTCACGAGGTCATTGTAGACTATCAGGCTAATTCTCTTCCCGGGGCCTCTGCTGTGTCTAATGAGTGGGCTCTCTTCCTCTGTGTAGCAGTTTGATATTGTTTATGAATTCCAAAAATAAATATTGGATTATGTTTATAAACTGGTCTGTCCCTCTGGGCATATTACATTATATTGGATTCAGAGGTTTCACTTTTCCTTGATTAAATAATGATTAAGGCTTTGATTGGGCCATGTCAGTAGCACATGCATTCCTGCCTTCCTGGTAGGTGGGGACTCACAAAGAAAAGATATGGCAAAGAACAGAGTTTGGAGTTTTATTATTGGAGCCCAGGAAGTAAGCACACAGAGGAGCAGAGAGAAGGCTCAATTAGACACACAGAAACCCCAAGAAGAGAGACAGGCTGTTCACCAGGTAGTCTATGCTGGCCTTGTGGAGATAGCAGAGGAGCTGAGCTCAGAATGAAATGAGCCCCAGGAAGAGAGGAACACAGGAAGCCTGAAACCTTGCAGATGTCAACACTCCAACACATGGCAATAGACTTTGGTGAGGGAGATAACTTTTGCTTTATGGCCTGGTAACTGTAAGCTTCTTTCCCAAATAATTATCCTTTATAAAAACCAACCAATTTCTAGTATTTTGCATCAGCACCTCTTAAGCTTACTAATACACTCTTTGTTTTTCTCTGTGTGTTTACTTTTGTATGATCATCTGTTTTATCCCCAAGGGGGCCAGAACCTGACACTGAGACGTACTCTAATGACATAGTTGGGTCAGAGCCCTAACTTAACAGAAATGAATCAGACATCTCAGCTGAATCTAACACAATCAAAGGTTTATCACCCCAGAGGAAAAGACCAGTTTACAAACCTAATCTCTATCTCCTTTTTGGAATTCTTATATAATATCAAACTACCACAATACCTTTTAATAAAGGCCAAGAGAAATAGTTTGCCTTCAACTGGCAAACCCAGCAGTACACCTTCATGTCTTGCTTCAGGGGCATATGTCTCTTCAGTCCTATGTTTTAAGCTAGTCTTCAGAGAAATTGTGTGCCTTTCTCTTCCACAAGGCCGCACACTGGTCCACTCTATTGATGACATTTTGGTGATTGGACCTACCAAACAAAGTAGCAACTAGTGTATAAATATTGTGTGCCAGATGTTGGGAGATATGTCTGACAAAAATTCAGGGTCCTCCCATCTTAGTAAATTTCTTGACATTCAGTAGTGTATGCATGTCAAGATATTCCTTCAAAGGTGAAGAATAAACTCTTATAACTGATGTCTCCTATAAATATAAAAGAGTCACAATACCTAGTTAGTCTTTTTTGATTCTGGAGTAAACATATTCTTCATTTGGGTGTCTGTGCTGTGTTGATTCTTTTTGGATGCCAGAAAGTTATGTTCTTATATTGAAACTATGTTGATCCTTTGATTAGATTTCATCAGGTAAGGGATGTTTGATTAAATTGCTTCAGTGGGGCATGAGCCAGGGTGGGATTAATCCTCTCCTTAGAGTCCTTTATAAATGGAGGAATAAAAATGCAAACATCAAAAAAGATGCATAGATAGACGCCTCCAGACGTTGACATCAACAAACTCAGGAAAGTGAAATTTCACAGATGCAACAGTCAAAATCTGAAGGCAACAAGCCCATTTTTTCATTATGTAGTTTGTCATTTTATTGTTGAGTTATATGACCTCTTTATACATCATGAATATTAAACCCTTATCAGATATGTGATTGGCAAATATTTTCTCCCATTGAGTTGGCTGCCTTTTCACCATTTTGACAAAGTCCTTTGAAGTGCAAAAGTGTTTAATATTGAGGAGTTCCCATTTATCTATTTTTTTTCTTTTGTTGCTCATGTTGAGTTTGTGAAAGTTCTCTTTTTATTGAGGCATGGCCATCTGCTGAGAATGAGGATGGGAATAGAGATGTAGAGTGTTTGAGGAAAAAGAAGCAAGTATGAAATGGTCACATGGGAGAGTGGGAAAGTAAATGTAAAGGGTGTATGGTATGATTATAAGGTAGAATTGAGGACACACTTGGTATTGATGAACATGAATCAGATGTAAGGCCAGGCAGCATTTTTGCATTTACATTAACCCCCATTCAATCCAATGGATACAGCAAAGAATATGTAGAAAGTTTCCTAAAAGCATACCTTGAAGCAGCAGAGAGGCCAGAAATTCAAAGGTACAGGACATATTAAAATTATAATTGCATTGCATTCATTTAGATTATGACTTCCTTTTAATTTCATCTTTTGTTTTTCTTTTTTACCTCTACAACTTTTGGCCTTTTCATGGTGACGTGCTCAATTGACAATGTCAGAGAACCCCTTTGAAAATTTCTGTCCTATTCAAAAAAGTATTTTGAGCTATGATCTTTGGGTTGGTCTTCAAAGCTTTTTCAGAAACCCATTTTTCCCACATTTTGTTCAATTATTCCACAGCAATGCATGATGTGTAGACCAGAAATGGTATGTGTTATCAGAAGGCATTCTGGATATGTAACTAGTTGATGCTTGGAACGTCTCTTCAAATCCACAGCTGGAGGGAGACAGTCAGATGTTCACAACTCTCATTCTTATTTCTACTTTTTTTTTTAACCTATGGTAATAGTAGTGATTATTATAACAAACTGTTACTGAGTGATTTTTAATGTTTTTCCAATTTTATGTTCCCATTTCTAGAGGTAAGAAAACTGCAGTTTAGAGCAGTTTGGCCACACTGACATACAGTCACAAAGCTCTTCTGTTACAGAAATGAGATTTAAACTATTTTGTGCCTTGGATAATCATATTCTCTTTATATACACTCTATAGCACTCTTTGTCCATAATTATACCAAACCATTAATTTGATGCTATCCTCTATGGTGCATGCTTATCTCGGTATGCTTCTTTGAGGGCCAACCTCTTAGCTCTTGGCCAGAGGCCCAGCTATAGGAAAATGTCCTACTGCTAATTTTCTTGGTTATCTAATATTGTTCCCCCTTGAGTAATTTTTTTTTACTTTTTTTATTGAGTATACATATGTTCATTTATGATTTTTCACAAGTATTATGATAAATATCAATTTTGTTTGTCAACATATAAGTCATTTTTCCAAACTTTTGCCTTGAATGAGAATATTATATTTTTTGTTACAAAATTAACAATTTATGGCATATAAAGATAGCAATTGTTTACCCCCAACTATTTTGAATATCTGACTGTATCGCTATATCAGGCACAAACTTTCACTCTGTAGTGTAATTTTGCAGCAAATTGAGGAGGATTTTGGAAAGATCATTATGGATAAACTAACCAGCTTTTGAGATGTATGTAGGTGCCACATGATTCAAGTTTTCATCCATATTTTAGATTTTGAGAATGACGAATGATAAATGATGAATTAGCACATTGTAACCAGATGGGATGATTAAAGTGACATTATAATTTATGGCATATACCAATTAAAATGATATTTATTTGGACAAGACTCAATAAATTCATTTCATTTTTCTCTTGTGTAAACTTTTAAATTATTTTAAAACTTTTAACTTGAAGTATTTGAACTTTCCAAATCACAAAACAGCTTCAGAACCTCAGGATTTTAATGGACTGTAACCTTTATAAAAGAAGTTTTATTTTGGATGCAGTTCAAAATTAATTATTTATTCATAATTGTGATACATTATACATAACATAAAATACATTTTAACAATTTTAATTGCACTATTCTATAATATTAAGTATATTAATAATAGTGTGTAACTTTTACCACAATATATTTAGATAATTTTCTTTATAATTATTATTTTATTTAAGGTAGCTTTAGGTTATATACATGTAACATCAAAGATATAGGGGATACCCTTATACCTCACCCCTTTCACCTCCCATACTTTTCCCCATCAACATGTTTCATTAATGTGGTATATTTGTTAAAATTGATGAAAACATATTGAAGCATTGCTACTAACCACGGTTTACAATTTACATTATGGTTTACACTTTGCACCATACAATTTTATAGGTTTTGACAAAATGTATAATAGCCTGTATCCACCATTACAATGTCTTGCAGAACAATTTCTATGTCCCCAAAATGCCCCCAGGTTACACCTATCCTTCCCTCTCCTTTTCCTCAGCCCCTCTGGTGACCACTGTCTTTATATCAATGTTATGAGTTCTTACATTACTAGAATA
>JAQZBX010004695.1:0-59160 GCA_029593785.1 Cabassous unicinctus | reverse complement strand
AGGAAAAAGCACCTGGGAACCAGAAAGAAAAAAACACCCATGCAGAAGATCATGAGGGAAGTCAATTTGGTACCAATAAATTTATAAAAAAAATTTTAAAAATTCAATAGACAATTGTATTTCAATTCAGCTAAATAAAACACAGAAGCAATGCATGATGAACAAATGCACTTTCCTCAAAATCATTTGCCCAGAGAGGCAAATTGGGAGGCCAGCAAGGAGCTCCCCTAAATAATCTCTAAACTTCCGAGTCTACCAAACTCTATGAAGCCTCTCCTAATTATGTGCTAACCAAATAATTTTCTTCCCTCTTCTTTCAAATTATAATGGAAAAGAGGAAGATAAAGAAGACATTCATGGGTAAGAAACAATCTGTTCAACCTTGCATGTAATTCAAAGGACAGCCCATTTAATATGAAGGCAAAGACCTCAATCACACCCATTTTCTCTTCTAACTGGCAATCAGGGAAAGCTGAAGTATCACTTCCTTCTTGACTCCCATAAAGGGTTTAGATTCCTGAGACTGTAAACCCTCCACTATAAAGGAATGAACACCTGGACAGCCTGGGTTATCTAAACTGTGTTAGAAACATTTAACAGCAAGGCATTCCTAGAAATAACACCTTAATTCCAGCCATTTTCTGGTGTTAGACTAATGAATCTGCAAGGTTTCTTCCTGGAATGTGAAACATCTCTAACCTCCCAGTTAATTTAGTTTAAGGAGGAAAAACAGGAATGTTGTACAGCAGAGTGATCCTCAGCCCATACACATTCCCCCCACTGCTTAGCCCTAGTACTCAGGGAAGTCTCTACGCCAAGACAGCCTTTCTTATAGATGCTTTGCACTTGTCAAAACTTAAGTGGGAAGGTGTGGGAAATGACAAAATAAGCCTCATGTCCTCTATCAGAGCAGGAAAAGTGAAGAAAATTTCAGGAACTTAGTCTGATGTTAGTTGCTATACTGTGCAATTAAAAGGCAAAGCCCTTTCCAGGTTTCCATCCCTTTGTGAAGCTACTCAGATCCTTTCTGTTTCTATAGGCAACCTAAGTAATGTCTTTGCATTTCTAGACAATGTGATACAAAAAATTCCAGACTGTCACAATTTTTCTAAGACAACTGTTATTGCTCCACTTGAAAACTGCACTGTGCTCAAACTTCAGCATCATAGCCTCCCCATAAGCAGTGGCCAAATATTCCTATCACTCCTCTCACCTCCCTCGTTCCATTTCCACCCCCAATTCAAAACCAATGTGCATTTTCAGGTTACATTTAAATAGCCATAGTAAATAACTCACATTTCCCAAAAGAACAATCCTGCAGAGATGTACTAGGATAGGCATATGAGAAAACAGTTGAATCATACCTTCTGGTCACAGCTTTTATAGGTGGATTATTAATCAACAAGCAACTCTCCCATTTTCTCTTTCCTCCCCTACTCCTTCATCCTCTCAAAAGTACAAGTAAAGATATCTCTAATCCTTTTCCTTGCCCCAAAAATCAATGTATGATAGTCAGTGAGAAACTGAGGAAAGACACCTAGCCAAGAAACAGACTCACCACCAAGTGACATTCTGTGTTCTGGTCATACCAAATTGTGAAGGGCTGATATGACCACACAAACAGGGCCCTTCTGGGCACCATCAATCCACTTTTAGGTGCCCCAAAAGCTGTTACATGTTCCCATGTTTTCCTTTTGACAGTTTGAAGTTCCAACAATGTCCTTGACTGTCTTCCTTTAGTCAACATTAAACACTAAAATACTCCAAAGAGCCATGCAACATGCATGGGGCACTGTTAGGCTTAAAACAATAAGGTCCACCTCGCCTAGGTCGTGTTTTATTAGGCATGATCAAAATAATCAATATGACTCCAAGTGCAGCCAGAACTGAGCAGAAAAGAAATGTTTCAGAGATAAAAAATGGGATCTAATATTTAAATGAAGCAATGTAAATTTCAATTTCTGAAGAACAATGAATTATTAAAAAGTGTGGGTGGACTATGAAAGCAGTAATAAAGTAATCCCATTTGTGTGAAAGAAATTATTTTAAAGTCTGCAGGATAAAAGAAAATGAAAAGAAAAAACAAAACACACAAACAATGGTCTGCAGGATAAAAGACAATAAACAAAGAGTTGGGGGCCATTAAAATATATATCAGAACAAAAGACTTCAATCATCTATCCCTCCATGTCTGCAACCTGCCCAACTGATTCTCAGAAAGAGGCAAGAATAAGGGTCCACCCAAGCTCCTAAGACATGACAGGCTAGATTCTGGGGAACCTGTATCTTCTAAAGCTGTCTTTAAAAATTACAATGAACAAACCAAAGAGTATAAGGATAGGCCACTTTCTCCTTCCCACTTTAGTTTTTCTTTGATTTTCTCATTAAGGATCAAAACCAAAAAAACATAGTTTCAGATTTTTTAATTAATTTGACCTCACCTTATGGCAAATGTGGCCAAGAGGGGCACTTTCAAACAATTAAGACAAAATGACTTACAGCAGCAGAACTTTAGGGTGCTCTTTCCACCACAATTACTATAAAATGCACTACTGGTAGGTGGAGGCTGGAGGATGCTGACATCTCCCTTGCAGGACAGCAGGACAGATAGCAGGACCCTGGCTATATGGTAAGGAACTGATTCTATTCTGTGGGTGAACCCATGTAATTAAGTTTCACACATAAAATGATCACTCTTAATTCAGGAATAAGAGGCATTTGGTTGTAGATACAATTCCATCTGTAGATACTAACGTTAAATTTGGAGAGAAAAATACTCATTGCTTTATCATTATGTGTTAGGTTTCTTATGAGAGTCCTAAATCCACCTCCTACTTTTTGGTCTGATACAGTTAATAGCTGTGGTAAGTAGACAACCACAGCCCTGGCTCAGGTGTGGTCTTTAGCTTCAGAAAGTCCATGGTCATGTAGCTGGCTGTCACTGCTAAATCTGCTGCTTGCAGAGGCCTCTGAGCTCTGGGTTTGCTGAGTAGAGTTCTCACCATTTAAAGCCTTTCTCTATAGAGGACATGTGTCATGCAGTTCTAACCATGGCACAATACAACTACTGGGAAAGGAGTGGCTGCAGGGTAACCACTGGGCTTCCTTATCAACTGTGTGATCTTCTTTGCATACTGGACACTCCAGACCTGTATCAACTGGATCCTGAGTTACTGTCACTGTTGGAAAATTTGAGATCTCTTCCTTACCACCTGGGGGAGGCCCTGTGTTGTCCATTTGTCCTAAAAGCTGGGTAACAACAGCATCAGGCCCTGTCTGACACCAGGCACAGTCCCCATGCTTGGAGTACAGCATCCCACTTATGGAAAATGGTGTCGGGAGCCAGGAATGGCAGAATTGGCAAAGAATCACACAAAAATCTGCTATATTATGACTTTAATAGCTGGGGATCTGTCAGGATGAGAGCTTCCTCGGGATTTGGATGTCCCAATCATTGGCAACCATGGAGGTCACCTTGGTCCCCAGGAGTCAGTGTGAGTTTGGTCTCCTCTCTCATTGGCTCTATTTTCTTGGTCCAGTGGCTGGGTACTTGGAAATGGCCTCAAAACTTGGACAAACATTGTGTGGTCCAAACAGTCCCAGAGCTCTACAAAATGTGTTGATGTGCTACTATCAGGCTGCCACCACCATCTAAAAAACTGGAATCATCCATCACTTCTCCATTAAAGCCTGACTCTCCTCTGGGACAAATATATTCTCTAGTTTGAGGCTGAACTCACCCTTGCAATAGTGGCAGAAAATCATGTGCATGTCCAAGTGGCACCCTGGCCTGCCCTAGTCTCCAAGGCCTCCCTGGTTTTTCTTCACCCCTGTAGTCATCTTAGGGCAGCTGACCAGTCCTTCCTGAGCTACCATGTCCACCTGCAGTCACCACCACTGCCCTCACTGCCTCCTCTGGAGACAGCTCCAGATCCCAGGGGCATCACCTGAGTCCACATGACCCAGAGAGGTGGTGGTGACAGCAGCCCCAAGGCCACCTCCCAGTACCAAAGAGGTGAACTGCTGGTACCTTTTAATGTGCTTTACAGTGGCTCTTACACCAGCAACAATGACAAATGGGTAATACAATAATTTATTGGTTATGACACAAAAAGCATAATCAAGATAAAACTTAAGACTTTCAAAATTAATATAATGTATGCATTAAAAGCCATTATTATTACAATTAAAGAAATCCATGGATTGGGAGATAATATTAATGGGTCTTTTATTTTATAAAGTTCTTATATCCAGAATATAGAAGGAAAATTAGAGTTAAATGTTAACCCACACTGGTAACATATATGAAGATATTTTTTAAACAAAAATACACAACTGTGTAATAATCATGGTAAAAATTGCTCAAGATTAAGTAAAAGTAAATTAAAACCACAAATGCATCCCTCTACACTCTCTCTAGAATTTCTGTTATCTAACATTTAACCTGTAGAATTGATGAGCATGTTGAAAAATGTGAACCCTCATACATTATATATAATTTGTGGATATATAATAATGAAATAATATGATGGATGCTAAGCTTTTAGCCCAACACAATCGCTTAATACAGATTCACATTTTCACAAATGCTAACATTACAACCTTGGTCCCTCAGATCACTCATAACTGCTCTGGGCACTCTCCTCTCTGAAAGCCACTGAACACAGAACTTTCTGTGTAATAGGAGGAGATGCAAATAGGGATGCTATCTCTGCTGGTGAATTCCACCCCAGTCCTGACCTCACAGCAAGAGGAGCCCCTCCTGAGGAATTTCCAGGTGTTCCCCTTTAGTACCTGGGACTGAACACAGGGGATTCACTATGGGGTTTGCTCTTTCAAGAGGTCATATTCTGGAGAACACACAATATTGAGTATGAGGCAGGCATTGGACAAATGCAAGTTTTCCAAACATGGGGCATGTGTAATTGTTGGAACCAGGAAGAGATTAAGCATACCCAGCTGGTTTGTAACATACCAGAGTGACTGGATTCAACTTCAGTAAAAACTGGATTTATTAGGTCTGACAGGCTCCAGGAAAGCAGCTGAAGTGGGTTGGAGATTTCAAAACTGATGTAGGTATGAGACATATGCTCTTTCCTTCAATTGCCGATTCACCAACTCCAGCCACAAAGACAAGAACATGCTTTATTTGTAAATGAGCAAACTGAGAACCGAGATCACATCATGTATTACTTTATGAAGTTCACAGTGAGCAAGAGTCTTGGGAACCCAGATGTCATCCTCCCCTCTAGGGCTTGGGGATTTCCCTGGACTGCAGGGGACAGAGAACCCACTGATCCCAAGGTCCAGCCCAAATTGCAGGTGCAGATGTGAGGTTAAGGGATGGTTTCCTGTCAGGGTCTGGGATTCCTCTCCAACTTAAAGCTTCTCCCATGGGCTCTCTATTGATTTATGAAGTCTTTCAAATGGAAAAGAATTGTGATAAGAATAAACATTTGGATGCCTAGCTTTAGACTTATAGAATTAAATCTAGAAATTGCCTTAATCATGAATATATTCATTAAAATGTTTTCAAAACAGTGCAGGAGATGATGAATCATTTTAAGGTTTCTCTGTTTGGGAGGCCCCATGTCTTTATGATTCTCTCCTGGGTAGCCTGGTCTGAGAGCATAGGAGCAGTTTTCATTTCCTACAAGAAGTAACCTTCTCTTTTTTCTCAATCAGACGATACCCAAGTGTTGTCATGGAACCCTTAATCCAAGAAGCCATCTGTTTTAGGATTATCTTAGAATTTAGGAAACTTCACCCTTGTTCACTCTCTCCCCCACCAAACTTTATATTATCTTGTAAGAGAAGACAGTGTATTGTCAAACTATGTGTATCCTCATTATCAGCAACTCAATAAACTCCATTTATTGCCATTTATTTCTCCTGAAAGAAGGAAGAGTTAAAACTTAAAACAAAATCAGACAGCTTTTCCCACACTGGTGACTCCTAGGAAATCTCTGACTGGTGACCTTAGCACCATGGGAGACCAATGGGCCATTGACCAACTGGGCAAACCTAGGTGTGTTGAGACCTTTTGTACTGGAATGAAGGGCTGCTTGGTTGGCTGAGGACATTGTAGCTAGGACTGTCATCTTTGTCTCATTTCTGAAAAAGGAAGAATGAAAATTGATGTATTCATCATATACTGAATTGTCAGCTCCATCCTTTTCCACCGTGGAAGTCTCCAACCCCATAGAGTTTCCTTTGCTGGCACAACCTTGATGACAACACAGTTCCTATCTGCAAAGACAGATCCATGATTCTTGAATTTTCAGCAGCTCATCACTTCTACCTTCTTGCAACTGGTCTCTCCTATTATCTCCTGTTTCCCAATAAAGGGCAAGAGTTACAGGGACATTGAGGCCATGGTCTCAGTTGGTAGGTTTCTATAACAAGAATTTACCATATGAAAGATACAATTACACACAATGCCACAGCCATGGTAATATTCTCATTGTGACTTGAAGACATAGCAAATACTGCAGGAAACATTTCCTTTGTTGCATTGTGTCACCCACACTGCTCTCTTTGTCTTCATCAAACATATATTTCATGCTCTGCCACCATCAATCCCATTCACTTATACTTTCTGGAAGATATTTACATTATTAACAATCTTCATATCTCCTTCACTACTATTCTATCCAAGTCTTCCCTGACAGTACATCCTAGATGTGCTTTACAATACCCATACACTGTCATTTCTATTGCTAACATCAGAGTCCATGTAGATTCTTTTTTGCCTCATAAAACCGCCTTTCCAGTTTGTCCTCATGCTAGTGATGCCTGTCCTTTACTTTGTTTATTTTTTCACTAACTTAACTGATATTATGTGGCTTGGATGCAATATGCTGAATTCAAGGTCTGTTCAAGATAGGATGAGGAGGTAAAGGATTTTCAGTAAGAAGGTGATCTAAGGCAGCCAATGTATTGGAGAGGGGACTTAAGGTGAGGGGGTGTTGAAAAACAGCAGGTATTCCTTGTGAAATCTTGATTTTCAGAATACAGGTCTTTTTTGTTTCTGTGGGGGAATAATAGTAATACCATGTATAATAATATCGTACAGCAACTGCAACCTACAACAACTAAATACATAAAGGTGCCACTGTCAATTGGCATGAGCAAAAAGGAGGAGAAGACAATGCCAAAGTGTGTTCCTACATGAGTACATCAAAAAAGCAGATATTTTCATAACTAACTTTTCCAGGTATGTGTGTTTGTCTGTGTCTCTAGGAATAGAGACACTTTGACTCTAATTCCCAAATCATATTTGATTGCTGTTTACATCACTTTCCTGACCAGCTCCTTCAGCCTACTTCTGGCCTGGAACATGCTAGTGGGTGTGGCAAAAGGGGAAGCCCAGGGGAGAACTGTGTTCACTAAGAACACAGCCAGCATCCTGTTCCCAGGTGATCCTCAGAGACAGGACCTACCCTCCCTCCCTTTCACCCTTATAAAAAAAAATGTACCTCACACATGCAAATTGCCATTTATAAAAATAGATGAAACCACACCATCCATTTATTTAAACCAAGACCTGCCTCAGGAATGAAAATACTTTCTGGAAATCATGGAACTAATTTGAAGAATGTGAAACCCATGTAGTTCCTCCTCTTTCTGATGGAAGCTCCCAGATATGAGTGTCTAAGGGAGAGAAAGAAAGTTAAAATTTCTGCAATGAAAATGGAAAACCATACATTACTGACAACCTTACTCAAATAAAGTTTTAAGGGAAGATTATGAACAATTGTATGAAGAAATTAGAAAAATTAATGAAATAGAGAAATTTCTAAGAACACTCAATTACCAAAGCTAAAGAAAAAATCAGAAATCATAACAGAACTTTAACAAGAAGAAATTGATTCCTTAATCACAACCTTCACAAAACCATACAGGACCAGCTGGTTCCACTGGTGAATTCTGCCAAACATTTAGAAGACAATTAAAAGTCCTTCAAATTCTAGTACACAAAGCAAAACCTATAAAGTTGTACAGTGCAAAGTGTAAACCATAATGTAAACTATTGACCTTGATTAGTAGTAATGCTTCAATATTTGCTCATCAATTTTAACAAATGTACCACATTAATATAAGATGTTAATGGGGAAAATTGTGAGAGGGGCAGGGGGTGTGGTATATGGGCATCCTATATATTTTTGATGTAACACTTGTATAATCTAAAGCTTTAAACATAAAATAAAAAAGAAGAGATTGGACACTTCCTAATATCCTTTATGGCCATCATTGCCCTGATACCAAAGTCATAAAAAGATACCACAAGAGAAAAAAATTAACTACATATTAATTTTAAAATCCCTTATGAATATAGATGCAAAAATTCCTCAATAAAATATGAACAATCAAATCAGCAGTATTCCTATATTTATAGAACTTGGTTAGTGAGATTCATTCCCTGAATACAAGGATGTTCCATCATGAAAATATACTACAGATTTCTCAATGCATTACAATACATAAATAGAATGAAGGGAGATAAATAATTGTCTCAGTTAATATAAAGCATTTGACAATACCTTACATGCTTTAATGACAAAACACTCTGTATCCTAGGAATACTAAAAGGGCATTTATGATAAAATTATGAAAAAAATCAGCTAATATCATATTCAGTGGTAAAATATTTAAAACTTTCCCCCAAAGTTAAGGAAAAAGACTAGAATTGGATAGACTGATATGAGGGAGATATATTGAAACTGATAATGAACTGTGAAGTGCTAGAAAATCCTGCATGAACCCTGGTTCTCTCTGCTTCTATACTTAAAATCTCAAATGTACCAAATCCAAGAGATGTGTTCATTACACAAAATGTGGTTGAAAACCTCACTAGGTATGTCCCATTTTGACCTGGTCTGGTTGAGGGGATCTGCCAAGTTCCAGTGTTTAGGGTGCACAAGCCCAGTCATGGGGCTCACTCATTGCATGTATGTGACTCTTTTGGACATGTTGTCCAACCCTTCTATGTATTGTTTGAAATTTTCATCTGGTAAATTGAGGGAACACTGATATCTCCTTCTTATAGTTTCTGTACATCTGTATAAATGAAACAATATAATGGGTGCTAAATGCTCAGACTAGCAAACTCACCCAATATCATATTGTACTGAATGGCATCATTGACTCCAACTCTCCCAGGACACTCCTATCTGATCTGGGCACAACACTCTCCCATGGCCTCCAATGTCAGAGCTTCTCATAGAGTAGGAGGACATGAAAATCTGGCCTGACAGTCTGCTGAATCAAACCATCCCATCCTTGACCCTGCAGGTCAGAGAGAGTGGAGCCCCAGCCCCGGGATTTCCAGGAGTTCCAGTACTCCTGACCAGAATGTTCTTTGTTTTTAAGTATCAGTGTAAGTTGCAGCTGTTGGAGTTGGGGAAGGCTTGGAACAGCATGGGGGCCCTCTGCAACTCTCCTGAGAAGCCTCTGGGTTCACCCCACAATGTATTGATGTAGCAGAGACTCAGAGAAGGAAAGACAGAGTGTGCCCAGGCACAATCCCCCCCACAGGGTGGCAAGAGTGGACTGAGCTGCAGGGAGCTCAGGAGACCATGCACAGGTGCAGATGGGGGTTTAGGGCTGGTTTACTTTGTGGTCTTGGGCTTCATCTCCAACTCACAGTAGTTCCTAAGAATAGCTCTAGATTTGTAATCTTTATCTTCCATTGACACCTCTGAGCAAGATAAGTTTCATTGTAAAAGAAGGAAACATTCCCGCATGCATACAAAATAGGATGTCTCTTATGGAGGCAGAAATGACTTTGCTAGTGGTCTCCCAGGTCAGATTTCTGAGAAGCTCAGGGAAGCCTGGTGAGTCCTTTCGAATCTATCCCAGGGCAGAATTCTCCATGAGTTTCCATGACTAGGACACATTTGGCATTCAGATTTGAGCCAAGAGGGAGGCTATGCCATGATAAGTAACCTATAAATCCTAGTGGATTCCATATATGACTTCCTTTACTAACACAGAAGTGTGCACATAACACTGAACCCTGATTCAATTGTATATTTTTCTGAGAAGCCATTTACTTTCCTGCTAGTCTTTGTTCTCAAACAAATCTTTGCTCATTCTGCCCTCTGGTTTGCTTGTTGCAAATCCCAAGTATCAGAAACTTTTACCTTGGGCTCAGGTTGTGGCTCAGGCTGTGGCTCCTACAGGAACCTGGGAGAGGCTGAGGGACTTCCTCCCACCACTGACAGGGATCCTCTCCCCTGACCCTGAGCGAGGACACATGTGGGAAATGCAAATGGCCATTAGTAGAGAAGTGGATAACATTGTTCACAATTGGATATAGCTGTAGAATTGATTTATTATGTTTGTACAGGCATCCTAACCTTCATCCTGAAATTGTGTCATAATCATTGGTGACTTTGGAATCTAGGGCAAGTCCTTTTTATGTCATCTTGCTGCCACCCCCCTGGGGAACATGGCTAGGGATGAAGGTCTGACCATATTTATTATTAAATCTATACCAAATATCATTAAATTGTCAGTTTGCAATATATTGCATTCTAGTTCCCTTCACAATACATGCATATAATGGCTAGAGTTGGCACAAAGCCGTCCTTGATCACTGGGTGCATCTGAATCCCTGACAAGCTCATTCATCACATGTCCTGCTTGGAAGTAAAGGAAACAAGGCTTGTTGAGGGGCACCTAAGGGAGAGGACTTTGTTTCCCAAGGGCACAGCCATCATCCTCCTCCTAGGGTGCCCCTAAGACAATGGTCTCCCCTTATTCACTGTCATTTTACATACTGAGTTACGTCCCAAATGGAAATCAACACATAGGCAGACAGATTAAGACACAGCACAAATTTACTTAAATCTAGTTTCCTTCTTGTCAGGAAACACATTTTCTGGGCATCAGGGACCGTATGCACAAGAGCATGAAAGCCTTCTGGTTCTTCCTCTTTCTGGTGGTGACTCCCAGTTGTGAGTGTCTCAGGGCTTCAGACAAGAAGGTAATGGGGATGATCCATCTCAACCCATTACTCACTGTGTTCTCCTTGTCCTCAGGTGTCCTATCCCATGTGCAGCTGCAGGAGTCAGGACCTGACCTGGTGAAGCCCTTGGAGACCCTGTTGCTCACCTGCACTGTCTCAGGAGCCTCTTTAACTAGCTGTTATGTGAACTGGATCCACCAGGCTCCAGGAAAGGGACTGGAGTGTTTTGATTACATACAGAGTAATGGAATAACATACCCTAACGCAAGTCTTCAGTCCCAAGTCAGCATCACCAGGGACACCTCCAAGAATGAAGGTTATGTAAAGCTGAGCAGCATGAGACCTGAGGACACAGCCATTTATTACTGTGTGAGACACAGTGAAAGAAAGCCATGGTGAGCCCAGACAAAAACCTCTCCTCAGGGCACAGAGAGGATTGACTTCTAAGAGTGCTCATGACCACTAGGGAGTGCTCAGAGGCCAAGCCCAGTGGCAGGTGCAGAAAGGGGCTTGAAAGGAGTTTCCTGAGAGTCTAGGACATGGCCATTTATTACTGTGCAAGAGACACAGTGAGAAGAATTTAGGGTGAGCCTGGGTACAAACCTCTCCTCAGGGCACAGCAGGAGTCTGGGCTGTTTAAGGGGCTCAGGAACACCAGGGGGCACTCAGGGGCCAACTCCTGGGTTAAGTGCAAGGAGGAGCTGGGGAGGGGTTTCCTAGCCTTGCCCAGGCTTCACTCTTCTTGCTCCACAACATATATCCTTTCTAAGCTATGCTATGATATATGCAAAATTAAATCTCAGAACTGTTTTTATTTTATGTTACTACTTCTGTGTGTAAATACATGCATACATACATATTGTTTTAATATTATATGTTATATGTGAGGCTGGTAAGGTCACCTCCTCATTCTCCCTACATACCCACAGGTTTCTGAAGGCAGAGCTTACCTGAGAGAACTCACAGGGACACAGACCTACTCAGATGCATGCTTGGACCTCAAAATACTGCAATCCTGGGAAGCTGAGCATGACTCCAACTGCCTTCACCCTGCCATGAATCTCCACATGGGATAGAGCTTTCTCATGGTGCATATTGTGTCTAAGGAATGAGTTTTCCTGTTTCCAGTTGTGAACATCCAAGTGCACCTGGAGGTTCCAGGCCAAGGGCAAGCACAGCCTTCCTGATAACAAGTATCACCTGAAGCACACCTGGCTCCTTACCCACTGTAATCTCAGATCTAAGTTTCCTGGGTAAAGGATAGGCTATGAGAAAATGGACTTTGTTATGAATACTATCCAAGTGTCCCGTCCCTTCTCCTAATGCATCAATTGGCTTATCACATAGTTCTGCCCACTCCCTAAGGTACAGTAGCTTTTCCCCAGTTGTTTCCTCCAAATCTGCAGAGTTTGTTTTTTTTAACCAATGTCTTCAACTCCGTATTTCAAAGTCCTTCATCTCCAGGTTAAGGCTTTCATTCCTCAGTGATGATAGGGGAAGTGATTCTGGACATACTTTCCATGATGGCCTCTGTTTCCTCCCTTTTTCTACTGGATCCCCAGTGCCCATAGAATACTGGTTATATTTGCTTTCCACATGCAGATTAAATGTTTGTTCTGAAGTGGAGCTGTGGGTGTATTTCTGCCCTGGATGTTGTCCCTCTCCCAAGCACCACTTGGGGGGAGTAGTTTGTTTTGCATATTTTGTGTTTTGTATGTGTTTGTGTATTCTCCCTAATTCTGCAGGAAAATCATGTTTCACAGAAGTGATCTGCCCCCTGGGGGACTGACTCTAGCAAAGGTACCAATAATTAAATTTGACTTTATTAAAATTAATAACAAGTGATTAATAGGGAAGCAACATTGAGTGTAAAGATAGAACCCATAGAATAGGAGAAAATATTTGTAAATCATGCAACTAATAATGTACTTGTGTCTAGAAATATTTACTTACATGTCAACAAAAAGAAACACAAATGTTTAATAAGGAAATGAAAAATACTGTTGAATGATTTGTTATTTTGGAAATAGAAAGAAAAACTACAATGCAAATCCATATAAGATTTGTAAGGAAGGGTAGAATCAAAAATTAGGGGAAGTGGCAAGATGGCATTGGTTTAAAAGGGAGCTCACCATCTCTTTCACAAAGGACTGCTGAGTGGGGTTAACATCCTGCCTGAGTGGGCTGTTTTGGGAACCCACAGAGCTGGACAGGGGGCAGGTTGCTCAAGGTAAAACTGTGGGTTTCTCACTCCATGGCTGGCAACTGCTGATGGCTAAGCCCCACCCTCAGGGCAGGAAGCCACTATGAGCCCTGACTCCTGCCACAAGCCAGTGGGAAGGAACACTCTCTGAGAGTGAGAGGGTTCTGATGAGGGGAGGAGAGGGGTTTCCTTTCTGTGGGTTTGGTTGCCTGGACCCCATTTGAGCTTTGGGGTGCATACCAACCAGCTAGAGATGGCACCAGGAAGAGGGGAGAGGTGGACCTACTGAGGAAACCTGAATTACCTAACCACCCTTGGATAGAGAAACTTGGCCTGGTAGGGGGCAGAGTCAGGCAATTGACTAGTCCCATGCTAAAAACTGTCAAAATTTCAACTCCTCTAATGGAGTCAGGCAGTAGGAAGTACTTAAGCTTCCAAAGCCCATTGTCTCCTGGGAAGAGGGGGTGGTCTGGAAGAGGGTTGAGAGTCATTTTTCAGCAGTGAGTTGAGTCACCGGGGTCCCATTTGAATTTCAGAAGGGAACTCAACCTGACCAGAAGACTTGAGGGGAGACCCGCTTACACACGCTATTGCATTCTGCTGCCCTGCTAGAGAAAGCAATAAGAATAGAAAGGGGGTGGGGACAGACTCCTAAGCAGGAGAAATCTACCCAACTGCAGAGTCAAACTTGCCCAAGGGAAAGTGACTGTATAGCTTTCTGAAGAGCTAACAGACCCAATGAGAAAGGTTAACCCAGTGGAGGAGATTCCACTTTGAATATACAAGGTCCCTAGTTCAATTCCTGGCTTCTCTTAGAGCAGTGATCCACCAGGATATCAAACATCCAGCTGATTCTTTAGGACAGGGAGAACATACACATTATTTTTGTATTAGCTTCTCTTGGATTTCTTATTTTTCCTAAAAAAAGATTAATTAAAAAAATTAACTTATTCACTAAAACCCACTTCAAAACCTACAGAGGGCAGGCTGCAGGGTAATTGATTGATGAACACTGGCAGCCTCAGAATCTCCTCAAGGGCCTAAGAGGGAGGCTGTTTTACCTTAGTTTGTGTTTGACTGCTTGCTTGTGTGTTTGTTTTTTGTTATTGTTTTTCTTTCCTCTTTATTCCCTCCACTCTTTTTCTTTTTTTTCCTAATTAGGTGCTGCTGGTTTGTTTCTTGTTTGCTGCATTTCCACTTCCTTGATTTCCCCTTTTCTGTGTATACCAATTTTGTGTACTAATGCTATCCTTCCTTCATCTTTCTATCTTCCACTTTCAGTTTTTGTTCTTACATTCCACCTCTCTGTTTAGTCACAATTTTCTGGTTTTTATTTCTAACTTTTCTATGCTGTTTTCTTTTTTTTATTAAGTTTTTTCTTTTTGTCTTTTCTTTTCTCTTTCCCTCTCTCCTCATCATTCTGGCATTTTAATTCATCCTATATATTTTTCTTTATTCAGTTTCCCATTTCATTGTTCATACTCCACTTTTTTTCCTATTATTCTACACTGCTTACATGAGTTAAATATCCATTTTCCAAGGTCTTATATGGTTCCTCTTCTAATGATTACAATTATTATTACTACTATTCTTTTTCTTTTCTTACCTCTATCACTTTCTCTAGCCCTAATCTTTTTCCTTCAAGGCAACATAGACAACAGCAAGGAAATAGAATAAGAGGAACAAAGTGTCAAAGAGAAAACTTAACAAACACACCCAAACAACAACTGAATAAAATCCTAGAGTAGAAAGAGAAGCTAATCAACTGAACAAACCCATCGAGAGAAAAAGTTGACCAGAGAGCAACAAAAAAATTACAAACCATACTAAGAATTTGGGGAACTGGAAGTCCAAAATCAAGGCATCAGCAGGATTCTGCTTTCTCTGAAATTAGCTTGCTGGTAATATATAATGCCACCTGTCTCCTTCTTTCTCTGACTCCTGATGGGTCCAAACACCCTCTGTTAATAAGGACTGTGCTTATAAAGCCCACCTTGATTCCATTTGGCTGCACCTTAAATAATATTTTCAAAGAGCCTATTTTCACATGGGTTTACATGCACTGGACTAGGCGTTAGGACTTCAACAAGTTTTATTACATAAGGGCAATTATAGATTTGGGCATCACTCTGAAACACGTAGACTTTAGACCATCTGTAAAAACTGCACTTCACAACAGGAAACAAATTCTTCATAAGTCCACTAGGAATGTTTTATGGGATATAACATATGGTATGACATAATGTACCTAAATAAATTTAAAAAGATATAAATAATATATAGTATGTAGTCAAAACAAAAGAGAATGCAATTAAAATTGAATAATGGAAGGAAATTTAGACCATTCACAAATATATAGAAATTAACAATTCACTCCTAGATTAACCAATGAATCAAAGAAGAAATAAAAAAGATAATAAGCAAATGCATTGAAATGATATAAAATTGAAAAGATTACATACCAAAATTATGGAAGTAGAGCTTAGAAAGAAATTTGTGCCTATATATTCCTATGTTAAAAAAGAAAGATCTGAAAAATAATAATCTAACCCTCCTGCTTTAGACATTAGAGCAATACAGGCAAACCAAATTTAAAATGAACAGAAGGATGGGGATACCAAAATTTATAGTGGGAATTAAAGAAATAGTGAATAGAAATACAATACAATATGCTCATCTGGACATCTCTTCTCATCACTGTGAAAGGAAACCTCTTTCTGTATCAGGTTCTGCTGGAACCACTCTACTTGGGACTCTGTTTCCTCTTTGTCTGCAGGTGCCCTGTGTGAAGTTCAACTGGCAAAGTCAAGGGGAGACTTGAGAAAGCCTGGGGTCCTTTGAGTCTCTCTTGCAAGGCCTCTGGATTCACCTTCACTGACTCTGATATGAACTGCGTCTTCCAAGCTGCAGGGCATTGGCTGGACTGGTAGGGACCATGAATCAACCAACAGAAACAATCAGCACTAAATTCCATCAGCTCAAGGTAGATTCACGATCATCAGGGACAACCCTACAAGCATACTGTCTCTTAAAATGACCAACCTGAAAGCAGAAGACATGGCTGTGTATTACTGTGTGATAGCCATAGTGAGGAGAAGCCTGGGTGTGTCCAGACACAAACCTCCTCTGTAGGGCTTCAGGGGGCATTTGTAAACAGCAGGGGGAGCTGAGGTCCATAATCAGGGGCAGGTACAGAGGGGACTGATTATCCTTAGACCCTGGGGTTTCCTTTTCCTACAGAGCAAACTAATCCACAGGATCCCTTCTGGTTTCTTCCTATGTAGCTCTCTTATTTCTCTTATCTTACTATGCTAAATGTTGAATGGATCCTCAACTCTGTTTTCAATTTCTTTTTTAGATTGATACAATTAATATCTTTCTGTAGATTGCTGATGATTAGGAAAGCAAATAATTTCACTCCAAATTCTAGAATTGCACAATTGTTTTTTCTTTTTCCCACAATATTTTGTGATGTCTAGTAAAGTGGTCATCTCAACACACTAGTGTACACTGGGGTGATATGTTTCATTCTTGTCCTTTTATCTGTCTTTCATGGATCTGAAACATGATTTTAATGGCTCATATCCTCCACCTCTGTTTGAGTTTTTAAATCTCTGACAGTATATTTTTGTCACAGCCAGGACAGGAAGTATCATCCATGACACTTTTATCTTCCTCATTCTCTATGCAATGAAATATGTACTTTTACTTTATCATCTCTGTGTCTCATGAATCAGTTTTTCCCTACCTTCACTCTAGTCAGGTTCAGTTTCCATAACTAACTCTGTTCCTTTAAATGCATTCACCCTCCTGTAAACCATCGCCCTCTGACCCCCCTTATCATGGCCCTTCAAAAATGACTGCCCAACTCCACCCACCTCCTTCTGATTACATGGGAAAGTCTCCTGCTGCTCACCCAGTGCTTCATACACACTAAGGAGGAACCCTAGTGGACAAGGGAGTAGTTTCTATAGTTTCTACTAAAAGTGCATCAAAATTCCAACTAGAAAGTAAACTTTTGATCATTGGTTAACTTCTCTTATCATCTTTAGGAAGAGTCAGTATATTAATTCAAACAATATTGTACTGAAAATTATAAAAGTGAAGATGATTGGTCTCATTAGTTATTGTATTTATTAATAAATTCTGAAGGAAAATGAAAGTTAGCATAAATAAGAAAATAATCTACAACTTTCAAAGAAATATCATTTTACTTTCTTTTTGTGTATGGCAAGCTTGGAATTTATATTCTGTTGAAATGAAATATATTTTAAAATATATTAGTAGGTTGAAGATGGAACAGATTGGCATTCACATTGAAGAACATAACTTTGGAAAACTACCTTACATTATAAACACAAGTGATTTCAAATGGATCTAAAAGAAAGAAAATTGCCAGGGAATGTGTGTGTGTGTTGTGTGTATGGACTTAAGTTTGATTGAGAAGTTTTAAAATATAAACTTATTTCACTTCTTAGAATTTAAATTTTGACATGCAAAATAATCACATAATGCAAAGTAAATGAAAAATCATGGAAATATTTTTAATGGTAATATTACAGTGCATAGGGATGTTAAATATGATATTAATAATGGCTGAAATGTCTAAATTTGTTGGAAAAATATATTGTACAGTAGAAAATGTAACTATGCAGTTTACAGATTAGCACTAAAAATTACTATATTCATAATGCACCCATGTTCACGGTTGGTCAAGAAAAGGCTAAAAAGAGTAATATTTTCACTTATTGTATAAAAGCAAATAAAACAAATAAGTAAAAAGCTCTTCTATCTGTGGAGTCAGAATTATGTACTTTGCATATATTGCTGTTAAAAAATATATTTGTCACCTTTGTGATACTAATTTTAAAATATGTCTAAAATTTAAATTCATAATGTTAGATGCAATAATAAAATTCTAAGAAATATATTCTGTAAGTTAAGGAGATTTTATTTTTGATGGTAATGTTTTTATCTTACAGATGCTTTTTTTAAATTTCAACTAATGTTAGGTTTACAGGAAGATTTCAATGAAAGTGCAAATACACTATCCCCATTTTCCCTAATGGTAACATATTACATAACCATGATACAATTGTCCTAGGTAAGAAATTAATATTGGTACATTTGTATTTACTAAACTGTTGATATTACATTTGAATCATTTTCCACTAATATCCTTTTATATTTCTTTTTTATTAAAGCAGTTGTAGGTTTACAGAAAAAAAGTGCAAATAATACTTAGTTCCCATATGGTCCCTCACTCACACATATTTCGCCATTAATAACATTTTGCATTAGTGTGGTGTCTTTCTTAGAATTGGTGAAACAATATTATTATAATTATACTATTAAGTATCATCCATGGTTTACATATATATAGGTTAATTTTTATTCTTGTGATATATTTTGGTAGTATATGTATATATATATATATACACATTACACACAAACAACCTGAAATTTTCTATTTTTTCATTATCAATTATTCAATTCAACAGTGTTAATTACATTCACAATATATTACCACTACCAACACTAACCATTTCCAACTGTCCCCCAAGTGAAGGGGCAATGACAGGTGAAGGAGGATGGTCCATTGATGGGCCCTTTATATCGATGACTATGTTTGTGAGCCTTTGCTCTTGAAATTAAAATTTAGCCTAGTGTTGTGTGGTGCCTAATATTTGCCTCCTGAGAACCTCCTTTTTGCTCAAATGTGGCCTCTCTCTAAGCCAAACTCAGTGTATAAATGCATTACCTTCCCCCACCATGGGACATTACTCCTGGGGATGAGCCTCCCTGGCATGATGGGATTACTACTAAGTTCCAACTAACAATGCAATTGGAGAAAGACCTCAAATAAAAAGGGGGAAAGATAAAGACATATGAGTTTATATGGCTAAGGAACTTCAAAGTGACTCAGACATTCATTCCAGAGGTAACCATTATACACATCTCTGGAGGATCTCATAGACTGCCAAAGTGGATGCTACCTCAAATAGTGGGGCTCATGTGGGCTCTGGAGACACCCAGGTCCTATCATCAGGGCAGATAACTCCAGAGTTTGTGCCTTGACAGTGGGCCCTACTTTAGAGTTTGTGCTCCTAAGAGTGAAAGAGTTGGACTCCATTTATGGCTTCCCTACACATGGTTGATCTGTCCCTTCTATTTGAACTTAAAGTTTGTGCTGGAGTTGGTAGGTGTACATCCAAGAGACTTTAATCTTTGGGCTGTTCATGTGCCAGCTGGGCCCTGAGGCTTGGCAGAATTGCAACACCTACTCTCCAGTTCATTGCAGTCAACCAGGACAACTAACAAGGTGAGGATTGACACCCACCATACCAAGGAAATGAGAGAGACTACAACTGCATGCAAGAGAGTCTCATCAATTCGTTGTATGGTATCAAAGCCCAGCCCCATCTCAGTTAGAGGTAGAATGGACATCACCACCCCCAGAATCCTCAGGAGTGGGGAATGAACTATAAACTAGAGTGGACTTACTGGTATTCTACAATAGACTTGTTATCATTCTAGCAATGGAAGAAATTACAGCATTAATGTGGAGGCAGTAACCACTGGAGGCTATGGGAGCAGGGGAGAGAAAGACGTGTAATGCGGGGCCTTTTTTCGGACTTTGGAATCATCCTGAATGGCAATGCAATGATAGATACAGGCCATTATATATCTTCCAATATTCTACAGAATTGTGTGGAAGAGAGTGTAATCTAGATTGTGAACTATGGTCCATGCTCTTTGGCAACACCCCAGGATGTGGTTATCAATTGCAATGAATGTGCCACAGTAATGAAGGATGTTGTTAATGTGAGCGGGTGTGGGGAGTGGGGCATATGGATCCCTATATTTTTTGTGTAGCTTTTCTGTAATCTAAGTATCTTTTTTTTTGTCCTAAATTATATTTTTATTAGAGAGTTGTGAAATTTCAAAACAATAATGATCTAAGAATTTTTTAAACTAAAAAATATATATTTTAAAAAAGAAAAAGAACAGAAATTGGGAAATACAGATTTTTTTGAGGCAGGAAAGAAATGTGCCAATCAGTTTAGTTCTAGGTATAAGCTTATCCATAATATATTTTCTTCTGTATACTTGTCTGCATATTCTAACTTTTCTTCAACAGGCATATATTCCTTTCATAGTCAGAAAAAGAATTCAAAGAAAGAATGAATGAAAAATTCTACCCTCAGTCTTTAAGTTGAAAAAAGAATGGGAATTCAACAGAAAGGCAGTAAACTGAGGTTCTAACAGTGATTGGCTTTAACAGGTATGTGAGTGACAGGCTTTTGGTTTTTTCTTTTTGTAAAAAAGGCTTATTGTCAAGACTTAAGTAGATATGGATTTCCTACTACCTGACCTTCTGGATGATTGAAATGTCCCAATGAGTGGATAAGTTTTTCCAGACTGCAGAAGTCTGTGAATCCTTCAGAAAGAAACATTTATTGCTTTGATCATCAGTCAAAATTTACCCTGCCATTCAATCAATAACAACCTCTCCCCTCTCTGTCTCACTCTTGTTCTCATTGTCTCTGAACTCTAAACCCATTTTGAAGTTTGTGGATTTCAGATATGCCATATAATAGGAAAAGTCTCTTTTTTTCCTATATGGTGCATTTTATTATGAAATAATAAAGACCACTAGGTGAAATGATATGTGTAACACCTTTAAAGGAAAACAAACAAGCTTTTTAAATGTAGAAGGAGCAATATTTAGACACTAAATGATTTGACTTATAAGGGAAAACAGAATTTAAAATATGGAAAAAATTGACATAAAAGACATTTTATACCCACAAAATGTGAAAAAGGTGAATTCCACAGGTTCTTAGCACCTCTTTGTTTCTTGATCTAGCAAAATCTTAATGCATTCTAAGGAATATCCAATGATTTTTCTGGATAATTTTACTCTCATAAACAGCTACCTGATAGTGCAGATATTCATCTATAAGCAATAAACTGAAAAATGTTTAAAATACTTTTCTTTTACATTTCAAACACTCTGTTGATTAGTTCTGTCCCTTTCTTATAGTTTTCCCTCAAACCCATTTCAGTTTTTAAATTACTAAATAAAAAAAATTTTTCAGCCCTCCTTCTTGGACAAGAATTATTGATGTTATAAGGAAGAAAGTAAGCCTGTAGCTATTAAGATTCCTGAGTTTTAGCTCCTTAGTCATTTTTGAATGTCTAATAAAAATTTTAAGTACTTAGATAATCATGTTCAAAACCTTAAGTGCTTATCCAAACAATGGGTGTTTTATTAATTTAGTTAGTTTTGTTTTTTGTTTTTCTTTTTGTTTTTAATTCCACTGATTCATTTTGAAGCTGCTGAATGGTTTGGGGAAAAACTGAAACCACCATTGCACTATATGGAAAAGGGGGTGGGGCCTCAAAACTTGTTTAAAATGGCTGGACTCTTGAGGTTCCCCTTTAAAGAGAGAAATCTATTGCAGAACAAACTACCAATTCCTTGTTTATCTGGTCCCTGCGCAGGGACCACAATAGCTTTTTCCATCTACCTTCCCTTCTTCTTCAACAGTTAATGACTTTAGGTTTGTTTTGCTTTATTGTTGTTCCTCCTGAGTCACTAAATTCTGCATCTTTGTCCATAGATGCTACTCAGCGTAAAAGTTATAAGTGCAATTTAGAAAGAATTATAATTGTGTGTCGAGCTAGCAAAGAAACCATTTCCCTAAGAGAAGCTCAGTTACTTCCCTTGTCCTTCCTTCCTGGGAAGGAAGCTTCCAAGGAATGAAAAGATTAAATGTGCTGGCCTAGAAAAGCATCCCAATGCTCCTGCTGGGATAATTCTGAACTGACTATTCCATTTGGTGTGTCCTGGGCACCTGGCTGGCTCAGCCCAATGCAGAGGGTTCTCTAAAGAACAAATCCCTACAGAAACAGCATGGAGTTACTTTCCCTTCAAAGACATGGAAATGATTGTGATTTGCAGCTCTCTTAGGTCGCTGTGGAATTTTTCTGTTGTGTTAAATGCCTCTTACTAATAGGCATGATTTATGTGGGCAACGAAAGGGTGTGTTGTGGATTCAGTGATTAACCAGTGAATCCCCATCCACTAGAATCTCTCACTGCCCTCCTTGCATGATGTCAGATCAAAGGTACCCTGCACTGAAAAGTCAAGACACAGGAGTAGCTCACACTCGCTTTCTCTTCCCCACAAACGCAGGTCCTTACAATTTCCACAGCCTGCCTCAGGCTGAGGAAGGCGGACTGGCTGGGCTCATTGAGCTGAAGAATTTCCAGGGATATTTGTAAATGACACTGCTTGATTAAGGGCTCCTAGCGGCCGCCACGTGCCAGAGGTCTGTGGAGCAGTTTCCAGCACAGGCTTCCTTACTGGGCCACCATAATGTCTGAGTTTCTACTGGCCTTACTGACTCTCTTGGGATTATTGCCTGTCGCCAAGGTGTTGACAGTGGGTCCTGACCGAGGTAAGGAAAGCAGCTCTCTATATTCCCCTTTCTTCCTTGGCTTTCCTGCTGGAGAATGCGTGCAGATTAGTGAGTGTGAAACTTAAGTCTTTACAGCCCCTCTCCCAGACCCCTTGGCCACTGTATGGTATATTTATTAAATAATACACAATATAATGTGGACTTAGTATGATTTTTATTTTGATGTAGCATATTCTGAGTGCAGTGAATAACTGCCTGCCAAAAGGTTGGTAAGGATGGTGGAGATGGTTTTATAATGCTGTGGGAAAACTCAAATTTCTAAATGTTTGCCCCAAATTACCATTTTAACAGATGTTGAACCATGTTAGTTTATCAGGTATTGAAATTATGGGAAAGACGTAAAACATAATTTTGAATAACTCTAAAATTTAATTTAATGACATTCCAATGTTGAGTGTCATAAAACTATCTGCTGCTACATTCTAAGAAGGGGTCCATGGTTTTCACCTGACTGGCAAAGGGGCACATGGAACAAAAAAGGTTAAGACCCCCTGGTTTAAATCATAGAGGACATGACAGTGACCACTTGCTAGATCAGAGGACCTCCTCACATTCATTCCCAACAAGGGCTCCCTCATGCAGGCAGTTCTGACTGAGGCCAGAAGAATGTACTCTCAGGCAGTGGTAGGTGTTTCCCATGTGCTGTAGCAGGCAGAAGGAAGAAGCTATTGACTGTGGAGCTGAAACCCAGGAGACACTTTCATATTTGAGGTTAATTTCTTGGTTCCCCATTCTTTTTGCACAGTACATTGATGTAGATTGTAAATAATCTCTTGAGTCCCCTCACAAGTTGCTTTCAGTGATGCTCTAAGTGTTAGCATGCTTACTATCATGTGGTAAACTGACAAAAGGACCCATCTCTTTTGTACACAACTTACGAGTAATTCCATGGATCATTAAAAAATAAATGAATGGTTCTTAACTACTTGCCTCACTGTACACCTCTTGGACATGCAACAACAAAAAAGAGTGCTTTAGGCTGTATTGTGACCTCCAAAATTCATATGTTGAATTCCCATCCCCAGGCCAGGAATATGTGATATTATTTGGAATAGACCAATATTTGTTACAAACCTCAATACCTCAGTGCCACCATCTGGATCTAGAGCACATGGAAAGCCATGATCCTATCCCTGGCAATGATACAAAACTCCTCATTCTCTTTCCATGGGCTTCTCTTTTTCTTTCCATGAGTTTTAATTTGTCCTTCTCTCCTCACACACAATCATCCACCCAACCAATGCCACAAACACAGCGCCACACTTTATTTTGCCTCTGCATTCACTGACACTCCTCAATATATTAGGATCGTAAATCACATGGATACTTTCACAGGACTCTCTATGCTACCCTGAAAACTCCCATAGAGCCAGCTGAATATTTCCAATAAGGTCAACTTTAGGAGATAGTTTCATGCCAGTCACTTCCCTGGGGTACATGGTGCCTTCAATGTAATGACATCTTCTACCTACCCAGTGACCTTTCTACCCTGGCACAGAAGCTACCTCTCCTAAAAAGCTTTGGTCAACTTTGTCCTCCTGTCATGTAGAATCCTGAGATGTTTTCACTTGTGTCTGGCTCTGCAAATCCTCAGGTTTTGACAAAATTGAGCTCCAGTAATGTGCTTTCTCAAATAAGAACGGTGATCTTTTTACACTAAATATATCTTTATTATGATTTACTCAATTTAACTAAATTTGTCAGGAAGAATTCCTGAGTGTTCTATGCATTGGGCCTGGCTCCCACTGCAGGAGAGGGGTGATGACATTTAAGTTACAGGTCAGGGAGGATAGATGGGGGAATGAGATGGTAAGGAGGGGTTACTTGCAGGGTCAAGTGTTTGCTCTCCTAGGAACACCTCACATCACCTTTTTCACTCTGATTGATTCAGTGCCTTGATGGAAGGCCAGGCAAGTGGCTGTAAGAATCTGCTTCTGAAACTGCTCTTTAAAGAACTAGCACTTGGATCCACAAGCCCATGTTCCTTCCTCTCTGTCCTGATTCTCCACTCTTGTGCTTCCCTCCCACTAGGCCCCATCTCAGTGATTACACAGCCACTCCCACCACCCTCTCCATCATGACACCTTCTGCTTTGGTTCCAGAAAGGTAAGAGTGTCTTGACATCAGATCCCTTGTCTGCACATCAGTGCCTGCATAGCCTCTTGATCCCCTTTGCCCATTCCAAGTGCCACCCCCTTGAGGTCCACAATGTTCATCTCACCCACCTCCCCATACCTGGACAATCTATTCCAACAGCCCATTGCCAAAACACTAGAACCTGCTTTATGAATTGGCTTTAAGGCTCAAGGTGTTCCTCTGTCTCCATGCCAACTGCTTGTGGGAAACCTATGCCTGATTTAAGAGGTTCAGTTCACCCAACTTCATAGCCTCTAAGACTTTCCTGTCTCATTCAGTGATACTCAAATGAGAAAGGATTAGATTGACATATTTAAACTACTCCCTTCCTTCCTTTCACTGCAAGTGTGTTTCTCTCATTTATTATTAATATTTTTATTGTTTGTGTAAATAGTGATTCTAAGTGATGACTTAACATAAAATAAATTATGAGTTTTACCATGGAGTAATATCACTGACCTACAATGATCAAATAATTTGGAATATTTTGTAATTTCTGGTTGGTATTGATCTATAATTCTTCCAACCACATTTTATATGCATGCACAGAGAGACATAGAGATAAAAAATGGGTTCCAGGGTCCAGTGTCATTTCATGTGCAGGTATGCAGACCATGTGATTTCCTCTCTTTTGGAAAACTCTGAAATCACATAAACAACTGCAGCACAAAGTGCTTCAAGAATCATATGTACTCCATTGGATGGTGAAAAGCTGAGTACCCTTCCCAAGAAAACCTCATGAGCCTGATGCCCTATAAGAGAAACACCTGAGATCTGAGCACTCAGCAGTTGTAAGGCTAGAAGGCAAAGGCAATGAAGGATGAAGTGTGAGACCAGAACCAGGTCTGCCCTTCAGGGAGCCCAGGAGGGGGCTGGGCTGAATGGAATCAGGACCAACAAGCCTAAGCTCTTTCCAGGTTCAGGGACAGGGGAGGCAGGGAAGGGGCTTCCTGCCAAGGTCCTGGGCTTCCTCTCTCATCTCACCTTCCAAGCTTCAAGTTTCTGGCTTCTTTCCTGACCCTGAAAACCACAAGATATATTTTTAAAGAAAATGCCCATCAGATGTGGGCAGAGCCTAGATTGTCACTGAGGAAGAGGGAAGAGGCCATGACTTTCCCTTTGGCCATTTTTCTGTGCTCTGGGGGCCCTATCATGGCCCCCAGTGCCTTTCCTCATGTGACTCAGTAAAGACCTGAAGGAGATGACTTAACACAGAGTTGAATGGGTTTCAGGAGAGAATGCAGAGAAGTTATTCAAGTTAAAATTTTGAAGCAATGAATACTTTCTAATATGGAATCTGGTGATGGTGATGCATGTCAGTGAATAAAATGAATACCTTGGAATTATACAATTTAAATCTTTGACCTTTAAGATGTAAATCAAACCTATTTAAAAAGGGAGATCAAATGTTGCCTGGAGAAAAGGGAAGGGCTGGAGGCATGAATTATAGAGGAAGAAAAGAGAAATTGGAGGAGTTCACTCTCCAGTTTGTAGTAATCATTACATGTATTCACACATATATATATATAATTTCCTGATTTTATTTCAAAAAATATCCACTAGAAAAGGAAAAGATTTTAAATAATTTTATACTCTAGGATAGTTCTGACAAAGGGAGAGTTTGATTAGAAGATGAAAGCTCTCTTGCACTTCTCAGGGTTCTCAGGGAGTTACCTTGAGCCATCACCTGAAGTTTCTGCATGGCACTGAACCTGGTCTTGTTTTGGACTTTTTTCACAAGTATTTCTGAAAATTCTGCTACAAGGTTTATTAATCTACCATTTTCTATTATCTGGTGATGTTTTACCTGAGATGTTTTTGCATTCTACATATTTTCATGATTTATTTCCTCTTAAGTACTGCTTTTCTCTTCTTTTATGCAAAGTATTTGTTGTGGGCTTTCACTGACTCCTCCTCTCCTATAGGCTATAACACTATATTTTCATCTCCTAAATTTTATACTAAGTATCTGGGAAGGAATGTGTTTCATCCAACACTCCACTTCCAGAATCAAGCATGTTGATCTCTGATGTCATACAACACAATGTTATTTTGTAAAGATTCATTCAGAAAATGAAAATGTATGCAGGGTCCCTTCCAGTGTAAGTACTTTCCAAAAGTCTTGAAGAATGTAAAGACTTGAGATTGAAGTATCACTATGCTAGGTAGAATAAATATTAGCAACACAGTTTTAGCATTCAAATAAAATGTCATGCATTTGAACAGAATAAAAATTATTATTTCTTTGCAATTTTTTCAAGGTAGAAACATGGAATACTTTCACATATCTAGTGGTAAAATAACTGTACAAAAATGATTTTTGTTTGTGTATTATCACTAATAATTCCCTCAAAACTTCATTCTGATATTATTACTGGTTCAAACCCTATAAAACTTTAGCAATCTTGTGATAAATATTTATACAGTTTTTCTTAAGAAAGGTGGTTTGATATCACACAGTCACTTTTCCATTTGCTATAGTGGTGTTTTTCACACCCTCAAACTTCCTAATGCTACAATTTCAATAACAGTGAAGGCCTCCTTTAATGGAGAGATATAGCTATTGTAAGGAATTTTCAGGTGTTAGGCAACCTAATCATGGTGGGTACTCATTGGAGGACAGCAGAGTTAGTACTGTGGGACAAGGAAGACTTAAAGCATGAATATCCTCTCAGAAATTATTTCTGTCCAAGTGACTTCTGGGAAATCTCTGATTGGTGAATAATCTCCATTGAGGCACAATAAACCATTGACCAAATAGACACAACATGTGGAGCTTAATTAAATGGCACTTGGGCTGGCTCAGGGACATCATGATTATAAACACCCCATCTATGTCTCATTTCTCAATATGAAAGGAAAAGTTAGGTTGCATTAAATACTGAAGGATCAGCACAATGCAGTTTCACCTAGAAGGTGCCTGTCCCCATGGAGCTTCCTTTGCTGGCACATCTTGGATGAAAACATGATTCTTATCTCCATGTACAAACTCATATTTTAATCAATGGTAAGCCCATGGTTTCAGCTTGCAGGTCTTTGTAATAGCCTTATCTCTATGTGTAGCTTTTATTACACAGCACTCCACAACTGAGTAAGTATTCACATGATAACCTCACCAATCAACACATCCTCCCAGGGTCAAATTTCCTGTCCTACTATCCTCTCACAGTGCCCTGTGCTTTCTCCTTCCCAAGGTAACTCTCTACACCATCCTTTTCTACCATTAACAGAATGTATTTGTAATTCTAGAAAACACTCCCATGATTAAAAATCTTCTTATATTCTTCAAGTATTTACTCAGATTCTGGTCCAATTCCTCCATGGAATTTATGTTTTCATGCCCCAAGAAACAGAAGGACTTGGTAGAATTCATTGCCTCATGCTTTCTGAGGCAACACAAAATATTTATCCAATAGCCCCACGGTGTCTAGTGTGAGTTCTGGGCCTACCCTGTGCAGCTATGCCCCTCTGTAACTCTACTTCTATCTCATAATCTTCTCTCCCAGTCTTGCATTAGTGTTACCTGGCACCAGATATTGTGTTTAATTTCCAAATTCTGACATTAAAATGGGATACTTCAGGGACACTCTCTACTATTGTTCACTTCTCATCACTGCCTCTATTGCTTCTTTCAATGCAGTATTATCTGCCTAATAACTATTTTAATTTTAATTCAATTAATTAATATTTTTAAATAACCACCTTGTACTATTCTGCATTCAAGTTCATCTGTTCTAAACAGTGCTATGATATATCCAAGATGCAAACTCAGAACATATTTTTATTGTTATTATCTGCATGTAAACATACATATATGTGTTCATATATGTTCCAAAATGTTATATTTATAATGTGGGATTTTTCCCTCCTTTTTCTGAATGTGCCTGAAAGTGAGAACAAAACTTAGAGTCTTTGTGAAGGTAATTCTCTCAGCTCAAGTCTAAGAACACCCAGACCAAATTGTGACCACCCACCATCATGTAGAGGAACATGTTCTCAGGGAAAAGAAGGAAGCAGTGGGAAATCCTGGCCTGGACATAGGTGAATCGTCCAAGGATCTCACTTTCTTCATTCCATCTCATGAGACATTAAGGAACAGGCCCAAACACTTACTTAAAGACCCTTATAAATTATGATTTTATGCAAAGACCTTAAAATTAATGACATGATTATTTCACACACACACAAATACATGCAGGTTTCCAAAAATGTATAGTATATATAAAAGATAAAAATAGCAGAATAATAATGTATGGTTTTTTTCATCCAAAGTTCATTCACAATACCATTTGTATTTAATTTAGACACCTCTTTTAATATATCAAGCATGCATCAATCATTCATCAGCATAGTATTTTTCCCTAAAATAGCCAATTTTTATATATTGTCAAGCTCCCCATCATAGTGTATTTTGATGTAGGTAGATCAGCAAAAAAGATGTGTCCCACTCCTCATCCTTGCTGCACAGACACAGGTTTCTGAAGTCTGAGCTTAACTGACAGTTTTCACAGAGAGACCAGACCTCCTCAGAGCTGTGTGTGTGGGAAGTCCAGCATGCCTCCAGATGCCTGCACCTTGCCCTGCTTGCCCTGTGGGAAATGGCTTTCTCATCAGTGTGACTTGTGCTTGAGGAATGAGAGTTCCTCTTATGGTAATGAAGGTCCAAGTGCACGTTTAGGGCCAAACACAAAGACAGGAACACCCTTCCAGAACAGGATTCTGGGCTGTTGGACATTCTGATTCCCAAGGTCTCTGGAGAGATGCTGGGATATAAGGTGAATCAACAGTGATGGGAACACCATCCAAGTGCCCCAGGCCTCCTCCCAGGAAATGCTTAACTTATAATAGATTTCTGTCCCTTCCTTGGTGTACATCATCTTTTTCCCCAATTTTTCCTCCCTTAGGTACATTGATTTTCTGCCAGTGTCATCATCTTCTCATTTTTGGAGACCTTCACTTGCTTTTATTTCTCAGTGAAGAGAAGGCAACAATTAGAGGAAATATAAAATAGCCAGGACATATTTAATTCAAATACCAAAATACCAGGTGCTTTTTATACTCTGCACCTTCATGATTCTCATTAAGCAATCATTTCAAAGGAAAGATAAAATCCAGAGTAAGCTCTAAGATATACTTTAAGACCACAGAAAAGATTAATCAAACATGCTTTATGGGTCTTAAGTGTGTGAATAATAGATATTTCCACTAACATAAATTATTTTCATGAATGGTCTAGAGAATATCACTCAAAGATTGAGAAGAATGCTGTGGAAGGGCTTTATTTTCAAGATTTGTGCCTATGGTTTTGGTAACATTCAGGGTATCTCAGTGAGAGTCACACAAAATCTACAAATACTGTATGATAATTATAATAGCAGAAAAACAGAGAGAATATGAAACAAAAATATCTATTGATCTTTTGAAATACAATGGGAAGAAACAAAGCCAAAGAACAAAACCTAGAAACACCAACAATTTCCCAAAGAAAAGAAAGGTTTACTCAGAATATGAAATGACAATCCTACATGTTCAGCCATGAGCCAGGGTAAATTATTCTGGGAGAAGTAAATAACTAATGCCCAGGAAATGGGGACAGATGCCCCACTGGAGTTTAGGATCACTCTGAGCCAGTGACTCCTGAGGTTTTACTGTCCCTTCTTTGAATGGAGGGTGTGTGGAGGCCATTTGGAATGTGTCTCGCCATTACATGTTGGTTAAAGCAAGAGGTAAATGGATTTTTTCTTTATTTTCTCAGGTCTCTACATGGAGAGGAAACTGAACTTGAGGAAACACCTGAAAAGTCTGATTATCTCCTGACAAATGAAGATGGTGTAACCAGAGACTTCACACCTAATCCTGATGCAATAATTGGGCCAAATTTGCAGGTCTTGAAAAGGAGCAGGAATAGTTACTTCCTAAGGGAGACTCGGGAAGATGGAAGATTATATATATATATAATCAGCAACATTTCCATTCCTAAATTCCTTTCTACTAACTGGAATCTCCTACTGTCAAGTGGGAAAGTCTGTCTCCCTTGTCTATGCATTTGGTTTAGTTACTAGTTTCTCAATAACATGATGTGTGCCTATCATCCATTTTCCTTTTTCTTTCTTTCATTCTTTCATTCATTCATTCTTTCTTTCTTTTTATGTCTACCCATTAACTTAGCTACCGACCCATTTTCTCTATTTGTCTACCCTGGAAGAAACCATTAACTTTATTGTATGGAATTACAACTAGGCCATGTGGAGAGACACATGAAAAAGGCATATGTAAAGGAGCTGAGGCCATCTGCTGACAGCTTGCATTGAACAATATAAACATTTGTCAGAAAGATACAATCCAGTCAAACCTTCACAAATAAAAATTTTGAAATTAGAATGCTATTTGTGTGTTGTCACTGGAATTTGGTCTCTTCTTTAATACAACTTTGGATAACAGAACTTTTATTTGTAATTTCCCTTTATATGGAGATCAAAAGGACCTGAAGTAGAGATACACATGAATACAAGGGTGGTGATTATTTGTCTAGATTTTCAGGAAATCGAGAGGAACTATTTGGATTATCATTTTTAAAAGGTAAAGAATTGTGTCTCGGGGAGTTTCCACTGCAGAAGTGTTGAACATGGAGTGCAGAGGATGCTCAACTTATAGAATGCAGCTGACATACTTGTAATTATGAGACCCTGCAAGATTTGTCATTGAGGGATCAGCTATGGCATCAGGGGTATGGCAGTGCATGAGCTACAAGATGGGATTACAGGACTGGGTGCATCCTCAAGCTCAGGATATTTTAAAATAATAAGGACATGTGATATAGGTAGGTTGAGGCATTCAAACTTACTTTAGATCTTTTCTCATGTGGGTGTCTAAATATTTTTCTTTTATCTGACTCTTGAATGATTTCTGATTGCTCCAGGTGAAGTCAAAGCACATGAGGTAATTCTGCATTGACTCCATCCTCCATTTATGGAATCCTCACTCATTATTATAAGTCAAGCTTCCTTTAGTGAGTACTTTCAGTGAATAATGGAAAATACTGTGAATTCTGATAATACCATATTCAATACTTACATAAACCCTTTGAAAAGTGGTGTAAATTGACATTTGCATGTTAGGAAATTTACAACAGAATTCTAGAAATTTTTACAATTGTCACTCAACAAATAGTTAATGATTGGACATGGCTTTGTTCCTTCATCTCAAGGGTCATTTGCCAACCTACACTGCAGACCCGTCAATCATCTATGTTGTCCATACTAAGCCCCAATATGGATACAGCCATGGCAAAGCCAAGGATAAAACACAAGCAAGAAGTAGTTTTCAGAAACTGGGTAAAGGAGGACTGTTTCATATGCATATAACAAGAATTGATTCTACTTGTCTTCAATGTGTCCTGGCCCAGAAGCATTGCAGAAGTACAGTGAAGGACTGGTGAAGACTTTGCAGACCTTGCCTTCAACTGTGTTATTAATGAATTCTCCATAATAACCAGGCATTATAAATGCTAATTAATCTACAAGCCCCCAGGGAAAATTATGCAATGGATGAGTTATGGTTAATACAGAGGATCATCATGGAATAAAATCTATGCGCTTATACCCAGGGCTACATCTTCACCATCTACGCCATATCCAAGATTGGTATTTCTCTAAAATCGAGCTCTGTGACTGCCCAGAACATGACTGTGTATTAATACATTAGACACAAAGTGAAAGGAAGTCAGTCTAGCCCAGGAACATTCTTCACAGCAGGTTGACAGGAGGAATCTCAGATGAAGGGGGTGCTCAGGACTCTCCAAGCAAAAGGCTCAGTGTCAGTTCCAAGTGAAATGGGGGTGTGGGAATGGATTTCCAATAGTGGTTATGGGTTGGCTCTCTTCTGCTATTTCTCAAATGCCTCCAAGGACACTTCTTGCTTTGGTCTTTGTAGCTCTATATTCTCATATAATCAAGGTAGGCAAGGAAGGCAGAAATGACAAGCTCTCTATCCAAATGAAAAAGGTATCTGTCAGTAAGATAGTCTTCTTCACCTTGCTCCTATATGACCCACTTTTTTCTTCATAAACAGAACATCCTGAGGATTCTCAACTTCCCTGAGATTGCTATCACAAAAAGAAACACTAGTTCAGTCTAAATCTGTGCTGAGCTTGTGATTTCTTTCCTCAGACATTTCCTCTTTGTTCACATGGGAAGTAACTTCTTAGATCTGTGGTTTCTCCACTTGGATGGAAACCCTCCATGAACATCTTCCATAGTGATTCTAGGGAGCATTCCTGCCTCTGAATATCAGGCATTATCTTTCATGGCAGGTTTGCCCATCTTTCTCCAACTGTCCCAGGACAAGCCTCATAGTAGTGTATCTTCATGAATTCTTAATTTCAATTCAGGTTCCTACATATCCACCTCCGTTGTCAAGTTTAGAAATATTTATTGCAGTAAATCTTTCTCCTGTGGAACTGCTAATCATTATAACAACCTCAGATGGATCCCCAAGTTTTCTCATCCTAACGAGTTCAGGCAATTTCTTTCATGATAATAATCTGGATAATGGTGTATATATAGATATGAGTGGCCATAAAATTCCAGAGTCATTTTTTCTCCGGGGGATAATTGACAAATCTGGATGTCTGCAGACATGTTTGACAGTCACAACTGTAAGTTTGGCACAGCTGCCAATAGTGAGTAGAGTGCAACAATGCCTCTAAACATTCCTTCAATTGACAGAACACCCCCAGAACAAAGAGTCATCAGGCCCCAAATGCCAATGGTGCTGAAGTTTATGAACCTTGATATAAAGCCTTAAAACTTTTCCAAATTATTGGAAGTGTGCAAGTGTAGAAGATGATGTTAGCTGTAGGAAATTCATTCCTGAACATACCTGGAAAAGGAAGTGGCAAACCCTGGGCAATGAAGCCCACTCCTTACACTGGTTTTCAAGCTGTGACAGTTGGTTACCTGAGACTGGACTTATGAGTGAATTGGCCACACATGACAGTAACCCAGAGAGTTTGAAGAATGGTCAGTGGTCTGCAGGTTGTGTGGATGTTTGAGGTCAGCTCTTTCTGTGACTCTCCTTAAGTCTCCTATTGGCAACGATGGGCTGAGGCTTGTCTTTGAATCCCTCCTTGCTGTGGTGGAGCAAGCTTAAGGTAGCCCTGCCTATTACAGAAGCAAGAAATTCATGTGAAAGTGGTGTTACCTTTTGCCAGCAAGTCCAAAGCCTAGAAAGACACATTAGAAAACATTTCAAGGCTTGAGAGTTATCTGTGGCTGGAGGCTTTGTGATAATACCTGGATGGAGCAGTGGCCTTACACTCTCCAAATATCTGTGTGGTGTCCACTTTCACCCTCAATACTGGAGAAGAATCAAGCCCTACCTGAAACCTGGGGAAGTGTTTTCATCCTCTTCATACACCATGGTATTGATGACATAATCCACAATCACTAGGCTGAAGGCCCCACTCTTTCTAATTCTCAAGGCAGAAGCCCTTCTCTCTTGGCACTAAGATGTCTCTTCAGTTCAGACATTTGCACCCATAGTTCTGTCCTTGTTTCTTTCTTCATTCCATCCTGTCTTTGTCACTTTCTCACACTTAGTCCAGGCTGTCAAAGTCCTTGTAGACACACACATATATCAAATACTTTGTTGGCTTTCTGTGCCATAATTCAGGTTCTAAACCATCATTCAAAAGTTTCTTCCACAGACCATTCCTGAAAAACGGAATCCCCATTCTTGATTTACCTTGTAATGGTTCATTTGATCCCTGTGTCACTTATCTAATCACTTAACAATTTTTGTGTTCAGCCACACTTTACATCCCATATCTAGGGAAATCTCTCTTGCTAGACTAAGAATTTTCCAAATCAATAAAAGATGGTTCCTTTTTTTTTAAATATCTTAGTCCTCAATGTCTTTCTTCTTGTGTTTTATTATAATGAGAAAGGAGAACCTAGTCCACATCTTCCATGATTTTCTTTGAAATTTACTAAGATAAATATCCAAGTTTGTCACATAAATATTCTACCTTGCATCCAAAAGCATAACAAATTTCTGCACATTCCCCTGCCACTTTATAACAAAGATTTCTTACTTTCAGTTTCCATTAGCACATTAATTATGTAATTCTAAGTCCTCACCAGAATCACCTTTAAGATCCATATTTCTATGAAGTGTTTCTAAAAGATCTAGGCTTTTAATATTAAGCCTCCCAAAATTCCCCGGACACCTACACAGCACTCATTTCCAAAGCCATTTCCATGCCTTAGCTATTTGTTACAAGAGCACACCAGTTACCAAAACTAAAATAATCTTCTTTTGCCAGGGCTGCAATAACAAGTACCACAGAATGGTGGGTTTCCCAAACTGAAGATTATTGACTTAGAATTCTGTAGACTTGAAGTCCAAAATCAAGACATCATCAGAGTCATGCTTCTCTGAATCTGGAGTTAGCTTGCTGCTAATATATTTAATACCATCTCTTTCCTTCTCTCTCTGACCCCTGATGGCTCCAAACAGCCTTTGTTAATAAGGACTGCACTCCTGTTGAATTAAGGCCCACCCTGGCTCAGTTTAGTCCCACTTAGCTAAAAACATCTTCAAAGAGCTTATTTAAACGTAGGTTTACATCAGCCATACCAGGGGTTAGGACTTCAACATGTTTAATTCCATAACAGCAGTTACTGACTGAAGCATCATTCTGAAACAACTAGCCTTTAGAGACATCTATAGAAACTGCACTCAACAACAACAGGATATAATTTCTTAATATGCTTTCAAGAAATGTTTTATGGACTATAACATATGACATCACAAGTATCTCAATAAATTTAAAAATATGTACATAATATTAAGCTTGCTGTTCAAAAATAAGGGGTGAAATTAAAATTAAAAAACAAGGAAATTTGGAAAATTCATATATATATAGAAATTTAAGAGGCACTGCTAGATTAACCAATTAATCATAGAAGAAATCAAAAGGAAAATAAATACATTGAAGTGATTGAAAAATAAAAAGATAACATACCAAATTGTGGATGTTGAGCTGAGAAGGAAATTTATGGCAGTAAAGGCCTACATGAAAAAAAATAAAGATCTCAAAAAAAAATAACATAACTCTCCTTCAGACTTTGGAAAAATGTGGGCAAACTAAATAAAAAATGAACAGAAGAAAGGGGATACTAAAAATTAGAGTGGGAATTAATGAAATACCAAATAGAAATACCATACAAATAAAAATATGATACCAAATCTGATTTTGTGAAAAGAACAAGATCACCAAAATTCACAAGCATTTCATTAAATTGACCAAAGGTTCAAAAAAGTGATGGAGGGAAGACACAAATTGTTTGAAAAAGGCAGGAGAGAGGAGGCATAACTACTGAATTTACAGAATTAAAAAAAAAAATGGAATCCTTCGAACAAGAGAATTGCAATAAATTAAATAACTTAGGTGAAGTGAATAAATTCCTGAAAAAATGTTAGCTACCAATATTGGCTCTGAGATAGAGAATCTGAACAGGCCTTTAACAGTAAGGTGATTCAGTTTAGTAATAATAATAAAAGAACATACACAAAAACACCAGAAAGGAGACAAGGGGCATCAGTGTAAAGAGCAGGTCACAAGTTTGACACCAGGAATTACTCAGAACTCCTTTCCAGACATAGGGAACATTCTTCTCCCACTTCCCACAATTCACAGGGAACAGTGCAGAGAGGCACCTTGGCTTGACCAGGACATTCGAAATCACTTTCTGTAGTGCTGACAACATACAAGACTGCATTTCCTTTCATTCTCACCAAACTCTTTGTACTTGTGGGGAGAACAGTGATTTACAGCCATAACTAATCCTTAGACTAGAGGAGGATGTCTGTGTCCTCTGATCTAGCTTCCTTTACAGGTCCTTAGTAGTTTAATTGGTGGTGAGTCCACACCAAAAAAGTTACCCAGTGTCCACTTTGAGAAAAGAAAAGGTGACAGTGTATCACTGTGCATTAAGACCAAGAAATCATTATCTTCCTGCCTTCCCTAGGATCCAGAAGCAGGGGAGGGAGGCACCCTGCTGGGCTGTTCAGATTTGGCCACAGGGAAAAAGATATGCAAATAAGGTACCTTCTCTGCTCATTGAAATAAGCTCATCTCCTGTCCCTGCAGCTGCTGAAGAAAACCACACCTGTGCCTCTGTCCTTCCTCAGGGTCCACCATTATGGGGACTGCACTGATGTAGGCTTCCCTATGCATCAATGTCAAAGGTGAACTCCCTCCTGCATCAGCTTCAGCTACTCTACCTGGGACCGTTCTTTGTTTTCTCTGTGTGTGCAGGTGTGCTGTGTGAATGCAGCTGGTGGAGTCAGGGGGAGATGTGAGAAAGCCTGGGGGTTCTCTGAGCCTCTCCTGTAAAACCTCTGGATTAACCTTCACTGATTGTGAGATGAACTGGTTCTGCCAGCCTCCAGGGCAGGAGTGGCCATAGTGAGTCAACAAACTGGAAGGTCTCAATGGTTTTCTCCATCAGTTCAAAGAGAGATTCACAATCACCAGAGATAATCCTATGATCACAGTCTCTTTAAATGACCAATGTAAAAGCAGAGGATGCAGCCATGTATTACAGTGTCAGAAGCACAATGAAGGTAATTCAAGGTGCCCTCCATTGGGTTTGGAGAGAGCTTGGGTGCATGGGCTGTTTGTGAACACCAGGGGGTGCTCAAGGCCAAGATCAGTGGCAAGTGCAGAGGGGTTGATTTTCCTTAGATCCTGGGGTTTCCTTTCTCTACACAGCAAACTCATCCACAGGATCCCTTCTGGTTTCTTGCTATGCCATTCCCCGATATCCCTCATAATGGTCAATGTCGAATGGGGCTTCAGTTCAGTTTTCAATCCTCAGATTTTTATTTATTTATTGAAATATATCACTCATATATGAACATACATAAACAATAAGTGTATAGTAGTAGTATTGAACTTACAAGACAAACATTCATAATATCATACAGGGCTCTCCTACCTCACCCAACCACCAATATCTTGCATTGTTGTGAAACTTTTTAACCTAATGATTAAAAACATCCTCAAAATGTTACTATTAACCAAAGTATTTTCCCCCAACCCACACTATTATTATTTTCTTATATCATTTATACATGAACATACATAAACAATAAGTGTATAGTAAAAGTTGTGAACTTACAAAGCAAACATTCATGGTACCATACAGGGGTCCCATACACCATCCCTCCATCAACACCTGAGATTGTTGGGAGACATTTTTTACAAATTATGAAAGAATATTGTCAAAATCCTACTATTAATTATAGTTATCCTACATTTGGTGTATTTTTCCCCCAACCCACCCTAATATACTTTTAAAATATATTACTATGACAGAAGTTTTAAACCTACAAAACAATCATGCACATGTGAAGAATTCCCGAACAACGCCCCTCCATCAACACACCACACTGTGGTGGAATATTTACTACAGATCATGAGATAATATCATCCAACCATTACCAGTTCCACAGCATACACTTGGCACACACTCTCCATACTCCTCCATCAGCAACACAGTACATCATTGGTATAGATGCAAGAATATTACATTATTACTGTTAACCACACTCCATAGGTCACTCCAGTTGTATTTTTCCCATCCTTCTCCACATTCTCACCACCCTGCAATAGTGGTGTACATCTGCTCTAGCTCAAAAAGGACACTCTTGCATATGTACCATCAGCCACTATTCTCATCCACCTCTGGGTTTACTGTGCTATTCAGCCCCTAGATTATTCTCTAGCTTTCTGTCAATTGGCATTTATGTCCATAAACTACCATTTTCAGCCACATCCCCATTTATAAACCAGCTGTTATTCACTATAATTCAACTCTGTACATTATCACACTTTTACAGTAAAGCTAATTAAAACTTCTACATACATTATATATCAGTAGTCCATCTCAGTCCTCCTCTTATCTCCTTTAAAAATCCCCACCTACCAACATGTCTTAAAGATATTTTTGTACATTTTCTTCTAGAAGCTTTATGGTTCTTGCTTTTATATTTAGGTTTTCTATTCATTTTGATTTAAATTTTTTGTAGGTTTTGAGACAAATTCAACCATTTGTTGAATGTACTGTTTGGCCTGAGCTGGGTGGGTTTGACAGCCTAGTCAAAAATCACTTGACCATAGATGTGAGGGGCTGTTTTTTAGTCATCAATTCAGTTCCAATGGTCTATGTGTCTGTCTTTATGCCAGTTAAATGCTGATTTTACCACTGTATGTAGGTAATACATCTTAAAGTCCAGATATGAGTGTCTTCCAACTACACTTTTCCTTTTTTCCAGATATTTCCAGATACACTTTTTCCTTTTTTCCAGATATTTCTGGCTATTCAGGACCCCTTACCCTTCCAAATAAATTTGATAACCATGTTTTCCATTTATTTAAAAAAAATGCTGGTGGAATTTTTTATTGGGATTGCTTTGAATTGGTATACCAATTTGAGTAGAATTGACATCTTAATGATATTTAGTCTTTCAATCCATCAGCATGGAATGATCTTTCAATTATTTGTCTTTTTTTAATTTCTTTTAACAATTAGCTGTAGTATTCTGAATATGAGTGCTTTACATCATTGGTTAAGTTTATTCATGAATATTTGGGTTTTAGCTCTCATATATTATTTTCACCCCTCTTTTGACATGTTTAATTACTTTTAATGATATAATCTTCATTTCTAGATTCTCTTCCACACCTTTCTCTCCTGTCTTTTCTTTTCAGGCTGTAGCACACCCTTTAGTATTTCCTGCAAAGCAGGTCTCTTGGTTACAAACACTCTCAGTTTCTGTTTATCTGTGAATATTCTAAACTTACCCTCATTTTTGAAAGACAATTTTGCCAGATATAAGATTCTTGGCTGAAAGTTTTTCTCTTGCAGTATATTAAATATATCATACCATTGTCTTCTTGCATCCATGGATTCTGGTGAGAAATCAGCACTTAAAATTATTGGATATCCTTTATATTTTATGCATTGTTTTTCTCTTGCTGCTCTTAGAATTCTCTCTTTGTCTTTGGCATTTGACATGCTGATCAGTATGTGTCTCAGAGTTGGTCTATTCAAATTTTTTGGGATGAGATTATGTCGTGTTTCTTGGACATGGATATTGATGTCCTTCAATAGAGTTGGGAAATTTTCTACCATTATTTCTTCAAATATTCCTTCTGTCCCTTCTTCCTTCTCTTCTCCTTTTAGGACACCCATGACTTGTATGTTTGCATGTCTCTTGCTGTCCTTTAGTTCCCTGAGACCTTACTCAAGTTTTTCCAATCTTTTCTTCATCTGTTCTTTTATATGTTCACTTTCAGAGACCATTTCTTCAAGCTCACCAATCCTTTCTTCTGCCACCTCAATTCTGCTATTATATGTTTCCAGTATATTTTAAATTTCATTTATTGCACCTTTCATTCCCATAAGATCTATTTTTCTATGAATGCTTTCATATTCTTCTTTGTGCTCATCAAATGTCTTCTAAATATCCTTAATTTCTTTAGCTATCTCATTGAAGTTATTAAGAATATTTGTTTGAACATCTATGATTAATTGTCTCAGCTCTTTTGTGTCATCTGGAGGCTTATCTTGTTCCTTTAACTGGGCCATATCTTCCTGTTCCTTTGTGGGGATTGTAATTTTTTTTTTGGAATCTTGGCATCTGGCTTAATAGAGTATTTATTCTGGAAGCAGTTTTTCTTTTTAGTTTAGTGCTTCTTGCCCTTCCTCCCTTGTTGGTTGTGTAGTAGGGGCCAAGAATGTAGTTGATGCTATAAGCTGTGGAGTCTCAAGCTACCCTCATTGCACCAAAGACCAATGAAGCTTCTCCCAACTTTCTCCATTGTCAGTGGTAGGGACAGAGCCACAGCTGTGGGGAATAATCCAACTCATGCAGGCCTAGACAGCAACTGCCCAGAGAGACTGATGAAGCATTATGCCCTTTTCTCCCCTGTCTGGGATTGGCATGGAGATGCAAGTGTGGGCAAAAATCTATAGAGTGAAGGTCCAAGATGACCACAGTTGCCCTGGTAGATTTCCAATTATTCAGTCTGTGCCAGCTAAATGTACCTGCACTTACCTGAAAAGGCTGGTGCAGGACCCATCAACTTCCTCCCTATTAGAGGTGGAGCTGAAGCATAGGCTAGGGCTGCAGGCCAATCTGGGTGAAAGAAACCATTCTCTACTGTCAGTGTGATTTTCAGTCAGACCGGTTTCCTCTCATGCTTGTGGTAGAGTCAAAATGGCAGCTATCAGCCTCCTTCTGATTTGGACAGGCTCAAACTTTAGCTATTCTTAGGGTTATACTTTAGCCAGCCAAATTTATTAATCAGTAGCTGAAGTCAGTGGCCAATCATCCCTTCCTCCTGTTTTTGGTAAATGGAGCTTCCAACTCTTGCCACAGAAGAGCTCGTGGTGTGGCTTTCACTGCCAAAGTAGGATGATCACTGGCCTCTGTGACATGGCCTGTACTTTCCCATAGAGGTTGGTCCAGCTCCCCCCAGCTTCCTCACTGCCCGAGTGGGCCTGGGGCTTAGGCTAGAGCTGCAATCTGATCTAGATGGAAAGAAGCTGGTCCCTACCAGCACTGTGATTTTCAGCCAGCCCCACTTCCCCTCATGTCAGGTGCAGAGTTAATATGGTGGTTACCAGGCTCTTTCTTATTTGGACAGGTTCATACTTAAGCTGTTCTTAGGATTATACTTTAGCTCACCGAATTTACTAATCAGTAACTGAAGTTGGTTCTCAACCATCTCTTCCTCCCCCATTTTGGGAAGCAGAGCTTCCAATTCCAGCCACAGAACAGCTCCCAAGTTAACTTGTGCCTCTATTGGAAGATGGGCACAAGCCTCCAAGGCATGGAGTGCTCTACTCACGAATCTTCTCTGCAGAGGTGCAGTCTCCTCCTTCCATTATTTCAAGGATGTTGTAGGATGCACCTCTGGTCTCCTGGAGGTCCCAAAAAAATGGCACTAGATAACTCTGGGTGATCACCAACTGCCCCATTGCAGGAGCTGATTATAGGAGCTCTTTACTATGCTGCCATTTTGCTAGTTGTCCCCCCTCAGTTTTTTTTTTTTTTTTACATTGGTCCTATCAATATTTCAGGAGATAGTTGATGATTAGGAAGCCAGTTAATTTGAATCCAAACACTAGTGCTGTGCAATGTTTTTCTTTCTTTTTCTTCACCATTTTGATCATGCCTAGTAAAGTGATGTCCTCAACAGACTAACAAGTGTATAGTGTCATGATATATTTCATTCTTGTCCTTTTTCACCTTTCATGGATCTGAAACATGATTTTAATGGCTTGTACCCTCCTCTTCTGTTTGGGATTCTAACAGTTTCTCCACTATTCATTCTTTTGTCATAGCCAGGGCAGGAACTATCATCCAGACCCTTTAATCTCTTCATTCTCCATGCAGTAAAACATGTACCTTTACTTTATCTCCTCTGCGCCTCATGAATCAGTTTTTCTCTACTTTCTCACTCATCCAGTTCAGTTTCAGTGACTAACTCTGTGCCATAGAATGCATTCACCCACCTGTGAACCATCTGTCCTCTGCTCCTGTTTTAGGGCCCTTCAGAAATGCCTCCCCCACCCCACTGACCTCCTGATTACAGGTGAATATCTCCTACTGCTCATCCAGTGCTACATACACATTAAGGAGGAACTCTAGTAGACAAGGTACTAATTTCTACAGTTTCTATTTAAAAATGTCTCACAATTCCATCTAGAAAGTAAACTTTCTATCACTGGTTAACCGCTCTTATTGTTTTTTAGGAAGACACAATGTGATAATTCCAACAATATAGTACTGAAAATTACAAAAGTGAAGATTATTTGTCTCATTAGTTATTATATTTATTCATAGATCTTGAAGGAAAATAAGTGTTATTAGCATAAATGGGAAAATAATATATATTTTCAAAGAAATAACATTTTACATCCATATTGTGTATGGCAAGCTTGGCATTTATATTCATTCATTCTGTTGAAATGAAATATATTTAAGAATATATCAGTTGGTTAAGAATGGAATAGATAGGCATACACATTGAAGAACATAATTTTGGAACACTACCTCATACTATAAACACAAGTGATTACAAATGGATCCAATAGATAGAAAATTAATTGACAGTAGGTGTGTGTCGTGTGTGTATGAGTGTGACTGAGAAGTTTTAAAATATAAACATATTTCACTTTATAGAATCTAAATTTTAACATGCTAAAAGATCACATAATGTAAAGTAATTGGAAAATCATGGAAATATTTTGAATGTTAATATTGTAATGCATAAGGAAGTTAGACATAGGGCATTAAAAATGGGCACAATTCCTAAATTTGTTGGAAAGATGTTGTGCAGGATAAAATGCAAATATGCAATTTACAGAGTAGCAGTAACAAATACTAAATTCATAATGCACTCATGCTCAATATTGGTCAAGGAAAGGCTAAAAACCGTAATACATTTCAATCATTGTATAAGAGAAAATAATATAAATGAAAAGCATTTCTGTCTGTGGAATTCATAATTTTGTGCTTTGTATGTATTGCTGATGAAAAATATATTCATCACCTTTGTGATAGTAATTTAAAAAATGCCTAAAATTTAAATTCATAATTTTGGATGCAATGATATAATTCCAAGAAATCTATTCCATAAGTTAAGGTGATCTTAGTTTTTATGGTAGTGTTTTTATCTTATAAAAGTTTTTTGTTTCATTTCAATTGTTGGATTTACACAAAAATTTCAAAGAAAATACAAATACCTTATTCCACTTTCACCTAATGGTAACATATTACATAACCATGATACAGTTGTCTTAATTAAGAATTTAACATTGGTACATTTTTATTTACTAAACTGCAGGTATTATCATAATTGAATCATTTTCCACTAATATCTTTTATAAATTATTTTTATTAAAGTAATTGTAGGTTTACAGAAAATAATACATAGTTCCCATATGCTCTCCTCAAACATGCACTTTCCCCATTAACATTTTGCATTAGAGTGGTGAGTTTCTTAAAATTGGTGAAACATTATTATTATAATTATACTATTAATTATAGTCCATAGAATACATATATATATATGTTAATATTTATTCTTTTGATATTTTCTGGTGGTATATATATGTATATATACACACAAAACACCTGAAATTTCCCATTTTTCCATTTTTAATTATTCAATTCAATGATGTTAATTACATTCACAATATATTACCACTATAACTCCACACATCCCAAAACTTTTCCATCATCCCAAACAGAAAATCCATTAAAATTAAGCATTATTTTCTCATTTCCCACCCCCATCCAGACCCTGGTAACCTGTATTCTAGTTTGTTGGTTTTTACTTCAACAATTTGGATAGTCTAAATATTTTATATAACTGAAGGCACACAAAATTTTTATCTTTGTGTGGTGTACTTCATACATGATTTCTTCAAGTTTCATCCATGTTATAACATGTATTAGAACTTCATTCCTTTTTATAGCGTAAAAATATTACACTCTATGTATATATCATATTGTGATTACAAATTCATCTGCTGATAGACATGTGGATTGTTTCTAACTTTCAGCAATTGTGAAAAATATCATATGTATCATTGTGCAAATATCTGTTTGTCTTTGTTTTCAATTCTATTAGGTAATTACCTAAAAGTGTGTTTGCCAGGTCATATCAAGGGTATCCTTTCTTGCTTTACAAAGATCCAATATAGGACACCACAATAGATTTAGCTATCATATCTCCTAATCACTTCTGGCCAGTGATAGTTTGTATATTATGTTGTTTTTCAGTCAACTATTCTATAAATGACAGTAGGATCTAGGAGGTTGAAAATTCTGCTCATATTATCCATATCTGCTATTGTTATCCATGTCTGCTATTGCAGAGAGTGGAATGTTGATATTTCCAACCATAGTGCCCTTTTTCCTATTTCAACTTTCAATTCCATAAATTCAGATTTGGAGACATGACCCTTTTATGACTATGCAGTATCAATCTTTATTACTATTAATTTTCATTTGGGGAACACTATTTTGTACAAATGTAATATTAAAATTTTCATTTGGTCCATGTTTTCCTGGTAAATATGCATAAATTTCTTAGTTGTTACCCTTTGATGCATTTAAAATTAAAGTTGCTTTCTTGTAAGCAGCACATAGTTAGAATAACTTTCTATTACATCTTTTATTAAAAATGTCAGTTTTTTCAGCTTTCTACTGTTGTTATAAAGATAAGGGAAACTTTTCTCAGATTTCTATGTAGTCAAGCTGAGAAGTATCTTTTTCTGTTAAAGCTGAAAACTGGAAACTTTCAAAGTACTCATCTACAAGTGAATAGATACACACATTGTGTTATGAGGAAACAATGGAAAACCACTCAGCATCAAAACCAATGAATGCCTGATACCCATTAAAATGAGTGCAATCTCAAATAATTATTCTGAGAGATAGGAACTAAACAAAAGTACATACTGTACAATACAATTTATATAAATTCTGGAAGATGCAGACTAAATAAAAATAATATCAGTAGATGCCCTCAGACAGAGTAGGAGGAGGGAAAGGTTTGGAGGAAGGAATTCAAGATGTACAAGAGGAAAATTTGGAGAGTGATGGATTTTTGTTCACCATCTCAGTTGTGACTATGATTAATGGGTACAAACATATGTCATTATTTACCAAACTGAAAACAATAAATGTTTGCAGTTTACTGCATGTAAATCATACCTCAATAAGATTGTTGCAAATCAGCACATTAATGTATTTTAACAGAAAAAGCAATAGGTAGAGAGGAAGTGGCATGTGAAATATCAGAGGCTCCTACAAATTTATCTGCATGAACCTGGTAAATTAAATGTTCTTTAAATAAATACTAAAATACAAAATCACACCATAATAGATAAAGGCTTTCTGAGAAACTCACAGAGAATGTCACAATCTGTCCTGGTTAAGGGGAGCACACCTCCAGACACTGAGGCTCTTTCTCACCTGATCTGAGGTCTTGGGCACATTACACAACACTTCTTTGGTTCTTTTGGAGATTGGCATTTAAGAAATGGAGGTAACACTGCTACCTACTTCACATGATTTGTGGGCTTTTGTTAAAAAAGCATATCACCATATTAATCATTATGATATTAAATTGTTTATATATTTTACTTCCAGGATCTGGATCACAAACTATGCTCATTCTCAGAGTTTATACATTAAGACTGTTCTCTTCCTCTTTGAATTACCCTAAAATTTTTGTTGAAACCTAGACCTGTTGCATGAGATGGTAGTTTTGTTGTATTATTTTATTTCCTTTATAATTAGTTTTTTATTATAATTCAGTTTTCCTGCTTTGATATGATCACACTCTACCTTCTGCTAGGTCTTTATTGTGGGGCTCCATGAGTTTAATTGGAGCTGACTTGGAGTTTTCTGTTGTCTTCTTTACCTGAGTTGATTTTTCTTTTGCCCTGGGCACCAAAATTTTAGTTTCCTCTAGAGCTACCTTGTTTTTCTCTGCCTGTTTTGTTTGGGATCTTATATCTGTGCTGTCTGCAGAGAGAATTCCCTTCTTTAAGCTCTTTAAGCTCATCTCCTCTTTCATTCTGTTTGTAATTTTACATCTCTGAAATGGATGTTATACTGATTCTTATTTCCATGTTTAGTGTTCTTTTGTAAAAAATGAAATAAAATGATTGCTGTAAGAGTTTAGTTCAGCACAATGATATAATACAAAATCACATTTTCCTGAATGCTATCATTGCCACCAACTCCCCAGGACACTATTATCTGCTCTGGGCATTGACCCCTCTGAAAACATGCAACTCCAGACCTTGCTATATGGTAGAAAGAAATGAAAACCTGTGCTCTCCCTCAGCAGATGAAAACCAGCCCAGCCCTGACCCTGCAGCTCTAGGAAAGGAGTCCCAGTCCTGGGATTACTATGTGTTCTCATTCAATGACAGCAACCAAATAGAGAGGCTATACTGTGGAGTTTGAGCTTAGCTGGGTTTTTATTAAGTTTAAAAGGAATTTTGTGGAAAAAAATAAACATTGATTATGTGACTGCATATGAGTGAAAGGAAGATTGACATTGTGTGACAGTTTTCTACCCAGGATATCTTCTGCCTCAAAGTGTCCATTGTGGGTTGTAGATGGTGGAATCTTGTGGAGACTTGGGTAATGCCTGGAGGTGATTCTGAGACTCTCCTACACATTCTAGGTATTCAACTTCAGTAATTAATGGATGACTTGGTTCCAGGAGGGTCAAAGAAAGGGTCTGGAGTGATGGAATTAAGACATACTATGAGGAATCTATGAAGTTCCAGTTCATCATATCAAAAAATAATGCCCAGAGCATGCTGGGTCTGCAGATGGAAGTCTGTGAACCAAGGACATGGCCTTGTATTCCTGAGTGAGTCAGAGTGAAGGAAGATACTGTAAGCCCATACTCAAATCTCCCCACAGAATGTCTTCCAGGGGTTTCTCAAACCCCCACAGCTCAAGGATCAAGGATAAAGGATCAAGTGCAGACAAACCAAAGGAAGGTGACTTTTGTCATCTGGAGTATCCTCTAAGGTTCTGTGTTTCCCCTTCTGTCCCAGGGATCAGTTGTTCTAACCAGTAATCAATGTCCCTGTGGACAACTGGAAGGTCAAGCTGCTGCAAGCAGAATGATCAGCTTTTATGCCCACAGGCTCTGTTGGAACCAGAAGAGCCTGGCAAGGGGCTGCAGATGCTGTCCAGCTACAACAGTCATACTGACCACAACTGTAGCTCAGCCATCTATAGCAGGATGCCTGCTAAGGACAGTTTCAGCTGCCACCTACACTCCACAACCTGCATGCTCAAGACCAAAGAAGATATGCTCTTTCGGACCCATATTTGAGGTTTGAATGTAGGAGTCCAGGTCCACAACCCTCTGTATGATCAGCAGGACTGAGTGGAGGAGGATCTAAGGGATACTGAGCCCAGGGCTCAGGACCAGTGTAGGTGCAGGGAGAAATCAGGCACATGCAGCACTGAGATAAGGACAAGGGACAGATGAGAGGAAGCTTGTGACCACCAGCCAAAATAAAGGTACAGGGCAGGTGCGATGTGAGCTCAGGATCAGTGAATCCAGGGATGTTAACCATGGTCAGGTGGAACAAAAATTCTGGACCACTGAGACTAGGGGCCAGGACAAGGAGCAGGTACAGGGGAGCTCAGCACAACTGAATTTAGAGGACAGGACCTGGAGCAGGTAATGGAAGAGTTCAGAGGAATGGAGTCCAGCCTCCAGAGCAAAGGCAGGAGCAGGGGACACTCAGCAGTATGGAGTCCAGTAGCCAGGATTGGATCAGTGCAGGGGGAGATCAGGAACACTGGGGCCAAGGTCAGATGCTGTAAAACCTCTGGGCCATGGAGCCAAGTGGTCAGGAACAGGGGTAGGTGGAAGTCAGAAGCGCTCATACCAGAGACCAGGATGAGGGGCAGGTGCAGGGGAGCTCAGGACCACCAAGCCCAGGGCCAGAACTAGGGACAAGTGCTGGGGGTAACAGGAGCATCTAGGTTTGGTGACTGGACTACAAGCATGTGCAAGGAGAGCCTAGGGGAGCTACATTTCACCATATGGATTTTTTTCTTACGACTTCTCTATTCATCTTACTTTCAGTATCAAGTAAACCTGGTTTTGACTCTGCTACATGGCTTAAGACAGAGGTTCAGTGAAACTTCATTAATGCACTAAAAGTTGGGTAATTTCTTTGATAAACAAAAGCTATGATGTTGTGTGAAACAAACAATATACATAGAAGTTCACCCACATGAATTGATGTAATCAAATGCCAACCTCACAATCAATGCAACAAAATGTGAGAAGTGGAAATATGTCACCCATGAAAGATGCACTTTGATATTCAGCACTGTGTCCTAAAACTTACAAAATTCACTCCACATGTGGATTTCATTTTCCTGCTGGCACCTCCCCTCACAGCACCTCCATGCATGAACTTCCTGAATTCCTCTTGCATGGGATCCTAACCTTAGAACCTGCCTTATAATGTTCTTCTGAATCCACAAATCCTGCCATAATCATGTTGACTTCAGTGTATTGGCTATTTTCTCTTCAGCTCATGTTACTGCCTCACCAACTGGGAACCAGTCTAGAGATGAAGGTCTTACCAAATGTATTATTTAATCATTAATTAATATTATTGGAGAGCGAGGTTGTAACATGCTTCTTTCATATTCTGTTCATGATATGGTATTAGAAAGACATATTCAGGGATGAGTGGATCAAAGTCAGTCAATGTTCAAGTGAGTGGGGTTGACCTGCAACAGCAGTACAAGTGTGACATGACACACCTGATGGGGCAAGGCCAAAGCAAATGGTTCCTGGGAAATCATGGTGGCCAGAGGTGAGGGTGCATACAGGTCCTTTCTGTCTCCCACAGGGGATTATACCACTAATAGGAGTAATGAAAATATGTAACTGCTCTGACAACTTACTTAAATTTCACATATGAAGTTACAACTGAGGAATGACATAAACAAATTGGAAAAAGTGGCATGAAACATCCTTTCCTCCACTGATAATTAAAAAATCAAATAGAATCCATTATAAACAACATTGTCAGGAAATATATACATATTATATATTATATACATATATATTCTATATATGAAATAGACAAATACACAAACACACACACACAAATACATATATATAATCCCTGGGTGTAGGGGCAGAATGAACACATTCCCTGAGCCACTCTTAAATCTTTGACCACATCTGACTCCCCATTCAACACATTACCTTCCTGGAAGTAAAGGAAACTGGGTTTAGTGAGGGGAATCCCAGAGAGAGGACCATGTTCTCTGAGGGCTCAGCCAGCATCTTCCTCTCAGGGTTCCCCTAAGAAAAGGACTTCCCTCAACCCCTCTCATTTTACATACAAATTTGCTTCCCAAATGCAAATCAGCACATGGGGTACAGAGGAAACCAGAGCACACACTTACTTAAATTCAAGTTCTTCCTCAGTCTGGAAAATATTTTCTGGGACTCATGGACTTCATCCACAAGAACATGAAGCCCTTGTGGTTCTTCCTTTTTCTGGTGGTGACTTCCAGATGTGAGTGTCTCAGGATTCAGACATGAAGGTAATGGGGATGCTGCCTCTGAGCACAGGATTCACTGTGGCTCTTCTTGTCCTCAGGTGTCCTGTCCCAGGTGCAACTGCAAGAGTCAGGCCCAGGACAGGTGAAGCCCTCACAGACTCTGTCACTCACCTGCAAATCCTCTGGATTCTCTTTAACTGACTATACTATGCATTGGATCCACCAGGCTCCAGGAAAGGGGATGGAGTGGGTTGGCTGGGTACATAGTGGTGGAAGCACAAACTATAACCCAACTCTTCAGTCTTGACTCAACATCACCATGGACACATCCAAAAATGAAATTTATTTAAAGTTGCGCAGCCTGAAACCAGAAGACACCGCCAAGTGTTATTGTGCAAGATACACAGTGAGGGGAAATCATTGTGAGCCCAGACAAAAACCTCCCCTACAGGGCACAGGTGGCTGGAATGCAGGGAAAACTCACAACCACCAGAGGGTGATGAAGGTCAGACACCAAGGGCTGGTTCAGAAGGGGTGGGGAGGAGTTTCCTATCCTTGCCTTAAGTTCCCTCTTCTTGCTTCTCAACAGGTAAGCCCCAGAGAACAGTCATTGCATCTTTTCTAAGCAGTGCTATGTTATACCCATGATTCAAACTCTGAACACTTTCTCTTAATGGTAATATATGTATGTTTAAATGCATTCACACATATATAATCATATAAAATTTTATGGAAATTGGAATTGGTCCTGTCTTGCGAATATGCTTGAAAATGTGAATAAAAAATACATTTACCATCTTTGTGTAATTTTTCTCAATGTAACTCAAATTTCTGAGAATTCCCAGCAAATTAAACCCCAACCTCCATCATGTAGAGTCCCATGTCCTCAACTTGAAGGAGAAGGAATGGGAAAGTCTGGCCGTCTCTAGGAGCTGCATGCAAGTGCCTTACTTTGTTCTCTCCACCTCATTTGGTATCAAAGACCAGTTTCCTGCTCTCATTAAGTTCGTTATATTATATGCTGTGATTCTATTACATAAAATACTATCATTGTATCATTCACACAGTTTTTCAAGAAATAATAGATATATAAAATAAAAAGAACAGTTTTCCATGCATCATTTTTTAATCCAAATAGGTTTCTGGATACAGTTACATTTAATTCAAGCCTTCCTTTGATATTTTTACATTTGTACCGATCACTCATTTTTCACCTGTTCTTTTCTTCTAACATCATCAAATGTTCTCTATAAATATAATATTAAGCTCCCTCTAATAGATGTCTGTGAAGCAGGTCAGGTCATTGGAAAGAACTTGTGGTGCTTGAATCCTCCCCACACATCCACAGGCTTCCAAAGGCAGAGCTGACCTGAGGGTCCTGACAGGGAGGCCAGACTTAATAAGTCCTGTGCTCAACCTCATGTTCCAGCACATGCTGGGAAGCAGAGCATGCCTCCAAGTGCCTCCCCCATGCTCTGGATCTCCATGTGGGAAAGAGTTTTCTCATCACTGTGATTTGTGTAAAAGAAAGAGCGTTCCAGTTCCCAGATGTGCACGCCCCAGTATGCCTACAAGACCCAGTGCAGGGGCAGGGACACCCTTTCCAAAAATGACAGTCTTCTGAAGCTTATCTGAGTACTTGTCTATCTCTGAATACAAGATACCAGAGGAAAGGCTAAGAGAGTAGCAGGATGGGCATGATGGGAATGTCATCCAAGTGCCCCTGCCCCTCCTTTTGAGGCAATGCTTGGACTGTCATGGACCACAGCTCCTTCCTGGGGTTGAAGGTACATTTTCCCAGATATTGCTGACTAAGCTTCATTGTCTTTAGCTGCCCATTTCAGAGAACTTCATCTGTGGGTTAAGGCTATCATTCCACAGTGAAGGGGGAGGGTTCTGGACATACATTCCATGATCAAATTTGTCTCCTTCCACTTCCTATTGGATCTCACTAGAGCCCACAGGATATTGTTTCATTTGCTTTTCCCATAGAGAATAATTGTTTTATTTTGTAGTGGAGCTAAGGAGGTGGTTGTGGGTGCCTTTCTACAATAGCTGCTGTCACTCTCCCTAAACACCACTGGTAATGATCTATTATTTGTTTAGCTTAGTTTGGTTCTGTTTAGCCTTTTGGTGTATTCAATGTAATTTTGGAGAAAAAGCCTGAAAGTATGGATTTGGCCCCTGTAAGACTCACTCTAGCAACTTTTTCACAAAAAGTTTATCACATATAGTTTAGAAATTTATTAACTATTACTAGGCTAATCTTCTTAATAACTTATTTGTGATCTGGCAACACTGGCCCCACTAGGTTTTAGTATGGGTGCTATTTCTCTCTTTTAACACTTCACTGCCTTGCAATTTTAGGATTTTTCTTAGCTCTGTCACATCAATTATTTCCAAGTTGAGTACACTTTGAAAATTTCTGTTTTTTCCAGAACTCTTATTTTTTATTGTTGTTGTAAGAATAAGAGCAAAATAGTTCTCACCTATCTTTGGACACAATGAGTATTAGATTACACAAAAATTTGAAACAACAAATACACCAATCAACAAGCTAAAAGATAAACAAATTTAGGTATGTGAATATACTGAAATAATATTTACTGCTCAAATTAATGGACACCTGATACACAATAACATAAGAATGAATTATTATATCTATGCTGAGTGAAAGAATCTAAACAAGTAAAAGTCCACAGGAGGTGTTTCTTCCCAGGAGGAGGAGGGCATCAGCAGCTCTCACCCTGACCCAGATGCTGTTTCTGAGGTTAAGTCCTGAGTGCATGTGATCAAGAGGTAATGCTGCCTTCATTTGCTCATCTGCCACACAAGGAATTGAGGCACAGTCTTGGGTGTGGTCCCCTGAGGATATCCCTCTTTGGTTCATGAGGCTGATTCCAAGCAAGGAATGGCAAACCTAGAGGACATCAATCTCCACCCCCTTATATACCACTCACTTCCTAGAAGGGGGATTTCTTTCAGAGTGAGATTTTCACTTTCAAACTCCAATTTTAGAGTTCTCAAAAAATATCTTGGCTGAATTCTTTTGAACAGACTTGGAGCAGTTTAAACCTCAGAATTTCCTCACAAACAGTGGCATTGTGGAGAAGGGAATTGGCAGAAGAATGGTGGACTAGTGAAGACATGGTCTAGACTAAAGACCAGATAATTTTCAAGTGAGGAGTGGAGAATAAGACAGAAGAGTGGGGCCCTCTTGGGTTAGAAAAAACACCCAACACTGACCTCATAACTAACCCTCAGTATTGTCCAAATTTTATTAAATTGTATTGTAGAAGTTTTTAGATCCCATGGTATAGTTTTAACAAAAAGAGCAATAGACAACAATCATTTATGTATACCAGTGAGGTATGGCCATTTGAAGAGAGGACCACATACAGCTCTCATGCCAGGATGACTGTGGGACTAACCAAAACTGCATTTCCCTGAGGAAACTATGAGAGACTTTAACACAGCAGTGCAGGGATAATTCACTAAATTATTCCAGTCAGTCAATAAACATGTAAGGATGCAAAAAAAAAAGTGCAAGGGGGAAGACTGGGAGTATTTGGACTTGCTGCAATATATTACCCAGACTGTCCAGTTTCCAATGCAAAATGATGAGATATACAAAGATGCATAAATACTTAACTCATATACTGGAAAAATGCATGTAACAGAAACCACTTACAGGAAAGTTCATATATCATATTTAAAAGATTAATTATTTCAAGTAGTCATTATAAATGTTTCCATAAGTGCAAAACTTGAAAAAGAAGCAAAAAGTAAGATATATTGGTAAAATTGTACCAAATAATATCTATAAAGAGACAGGCATTATAAAAAAAAATCAAATGGAAATTCTGGAGATGAAGAGAATAATAAATAAAATTCTAAGGAATATATCTAGACATGTTCAACTATATATTTGAAATAGAATTACCAGAATTATTACAATTACTAATGAAAAGGTGACATAACAGAAATAACCATGATTGAAAGGAACACTTTGAATAATGATGTGCCAAAATAAATGAGAAAACTTAGATGAAATGGAAAAATTCCTATAAATACACAATATGATGAAAATGATTCCAAAATAAATAAATAACTCATCTTAATATTCATATAACAAATGAGATTTTATCAGTAATCATAACTACCCAAAAAGAAAGTTCAAGGTGGCTATAGCTTCTTAGATGTATTCTATAAATCATTCAGGGAGGGGTTAATCACAATTCTTCCCAAATTGTGATATCAATTTCTCTTCTGAATAGAAGGACAATATCCTCAAATAAATACTAGATAGAAAAATCCAGTAACATATAAAAATAATAACATGTCATAAAAATGGCATTTTTCCCCCAAGGGATTCAAGATTTACTTATCTTGCATCAACAAATTAATGCAACACATTAAATCAATAGAATAAAAAGGAAAACTGAATGATCATCTCAATATACAAGGAAAATTTCCCTTAAAATTCCATATCCTTTTAATTAAATACTATCAACACTGTATGGAAGAAACTTTCTCAAATCATTAAAGGACATTCACAAAAAATGGACCATTATCATTATTCTTTTTTTGAAAGGAATGTTGTAGTTTATTTAACACTAAATTTTTCATGCTTCATAAGCAATAAAATATATTGCAATGATCACTTTTTAATGCTTTATTCATTGATTAAAGGAATATACATTTAACATAAACCATACAGTATAAGTCATCAGGTCAAACATTCAGCTCATTTCCTTACAGTTTCTGTCGTTATTTTATCTGATCACCTTTATAAGATAAACTCTCACCGCATCTGACATTTACACACACTGTGCCAGTGGATTCACACTACTGATATACATATAAAATCTACATGGTATGTGCTCACTGGAGACAAAACAGTGCACATCTGTCAAAAGGTAATTTTAATAAAAGATGATAAAACCATTTGTAAAACACATATAAACATTTTCCATGAATAGAGTCATATCTGGACCTCTGTTACATAAATTGTGTTTCCAAAGCTTACAATGGAGCATCTGGATCTCAGCAATGCTGGGCACCCATGTTGGCTACTAACTTTATTGTTGCAGACTGTCCTTTAACATTAAATGCACAATATTTGTACACTTAAAACTGTGTCCAGGTAGAAGTCACACAGAGATCACTTCTGTACCATGGTTTTCCTGAAAAAGTTAAATTTGCTTTTAAAGCCACCCAGATATAACAAGGTTTTAAAGCATACTTCATGGAATATTTTTCATGTATCATAGCAGCTCATATCTGTGATAGAACAAGCTTTCAGTTTTTTCTTTCTTTCCTTTACATTCACTATTCGGTGAAATAGGAGCACATCTTTCTTTTTTCTTTTGCATTTTCAGAGCTCTGAGGTTGCTGACTGTGCCACAGCACCTCTGTGCACTACATGTGAAAATTCAACCTTAACTATTTCAATCTAGGAGTATCTGCCTGGCTAGAATGGGCCAGCCCCTGCCATCACGTGGGCACTTCATTTAACTCTACTCTTGGCAGCTGTCACATGGGCTGACAGAGAAAAACCCAGTGACTTTTTCTAAGGATTTCATGGCTAATGTTTGCTTGAAAGCATATGGGTTTACAACTTTGTGTTATGGTTTTCTTTTATAAGGTTTTATCCCAGAATACAGTCTCTTCCTCCACTCTTTGAAATCTGTGCTGAAAAACTAACTTGAATGTATAGTATAATTGATGAATAAAATTAAGTCAGAAACAGTTTTTAAAAATCCAAAAATTTGAGTTTTCATGTTTATGTAAGTGCACTTTTAAGAAGAGGATTAAAAAATAGTCTCTAACCTTGTACTATACAGAATTCAGAATGGTAACTGGTGATATCAACTATTGTATATGTAAAGAATGTTAAAGTCTTGGCTCTTCTGATAAAGAGAACTCATTTGGGATCAAATTATCATTGCTTCTTCCATTTCAAATCAAAATTTATGAAATGCTGTGAGAATGCATGAATGCAATGCACTGCATGCAAATCCACCAGGCTATGGATATAAATCTATATATGTATAAAAATATATGTATAAACTCGGAACCCTTATATACAAATATTGAAAACATGAAAAAGGCAGAGTAACTCTGAAGAACAAAGTTAGCCTGCAACCTCAGATAACCTTTAATTTTTCTCCTTAAGATTTGGTAACAAGTCCATTAACAATGAAAACCCTATACATTGTCACTTTCAACTAAACCACTACCCAACTAAATACTTTGATCAAGAAGTAGAATATACATATATAATTCTATAAAGCTAAATCTGATTAAACACAGCACAAAAGTATTAATTCATTCTACCGAAAATAAAAAGCATAATAGGATCCTACTTGCATATGTAACCACAGGATTTGCATATTTTTTAAAAAGCTAAATGCCTTCACTGAAGCTATATCTCTCTCTGTAAAAATGACCATTTGGGTCAGCGAAGACACTGAGTGACTCAATGTCCGTGAAAGGATGGAGACGTTGATGCAGGCCCAGGGATACTTGCTCAGTAAGATTTTGCACCACATCCACATCCTGGTTGGCCAGTTCACCTGGGTCAAAATCAAGGCTTTCTTCAGTGACTTCAAGAACTTTTAGATCAAGGCCAAAAAGAGCAGCAATGACATTGAGGTTGTGAGCCCACACTGTGTAACCATGACCTGCAATTAGAGAGAAGTTTGGGCACCTCTATTCTAATAAAACCGACCGATCTTCATTCTGGTTGTCACTAAGATCTGGAAAACCAGATGTGTCAATCACATCAGTCATTAAGAAAAAATGACTTAGGAACTTGTCATACTGCCTGGATATGAGATCAATAGTAACCCCTGAAACACAAGTGATGTAGCTGTCAAAATGAATCCTCTCTAGGGGTTTCCTGGGTTTAGAATCTTTAACATAGCTTCACTCTTGATATCCAAAGCCATTATACAGACCCAAAGGTTGGTGCTGTTTGGTGACAGGGCTTTCCAATGCTCATCATTGGGCATGTTTTCCAGAGACTTGTGCATCATGGAAACATTATGCACGAGGAAAGAAAATTGCTGCAAAGACACACGTGGTTGCTATCAGTTAAGACTCTTGCCATCTTAGTTGAAAAGTCACAGAAATCCAGGGCAAGTGAATGCAGATTCAGCAATCATTCCACTTTGACTGCAGTGATAAGAGTGCTCTACCCAGGAATATTGTTATCCAGTAAACTCAGGTGCTCCATGGTGTTGGCAATATGTTTTGAGAGAGATGACAGTGATGCTGGGGTTACTATTTCCAGCATAAACCCACAGGACAGCCACTTTAGTTGCCTAATATTACTCAGTATTTCTTCAAACAGTTGCTGAATTTGTTCGATGTTTTTTGCCATCAGGGTCCCCCTTGCTGTGGTATGTATTTGACACACTTCCTTGCTGTTGTAGATGTTTAGGTCTCCAGAAAGGCTAAACTTCTGGAGGTGCCTGTTGTTTTGGATTCTGACCAGCACGCACAGCACCAGCTCCAAGGACAGGCATAGTTCTTCCAGCTGAGAGCTGCAGGGGCTCCAGTTCTCCCACAGTCCGGTGCCCGCGCCGCTAGCGCTGGAGTAATTCTCCGTGGCAAACTCCACGTGCAGTTTTCGCACGAACCAGCCACATTTGCGCATGAGGGATTGGAGCCTGGGCTGTTCCGCGGAAGAGATGCAGAGACTGATGCGGATTTGCAGCAAGAGCGCAGGTTAGAAGATGCACTCGTGTCAATGCAAGCAGGAAGCCGAGCCTCGCAGCTGGTGGGGTGTGGGCAGAAAGGAGGAGATGTGCACCATCAGCTCACTGCACAGCGACGGGCACCCACCGCCTGCCCGCATAAAGCCACCCGGCTCCACCACCAGTTGCTGGCTCCCGGCTGTCCCCCAGCCAAGGAGCAGGTCCCACAGCCACCACCGCGCCGCTCTGGAGGACCCAGCTCCGGTTCGAGCCCCCGCGGTCCGGGTTCCGGCACTGACCACCATCAATCTTAATGCTAAAATATTGTACAGTATTTCCCTTAGATCAGTAACAAGAAAAGAATGTTGGTCATGAACCCTTCTATTCAAAATTGTACTAAAGATTATGGCCAGTGCAATTAGGCAAGAAGAATAATACAGATTGTAAAAGAATAAATTTAAGGATCTTGTTTTGATGTACTCTCATACAGAAAATTCTCAGGAATCCACAAAAATCTATTAGAATAGAAAAGTACAGCAAGTTTGCAGGAAATCAACATACAAAAATTAATTTTATTTCTATACACTGGTAATTATCATTCCCAAAATGAATTTAAAATAATTCCATTCAGAATGACATCAAAGAATAAAGTAATAAATGCTTAGGAATAAATTTAATAAGTGCTAAACTTATATTCTGACAGATACACTATATATACTTTTTAAATTCATGATATAAATAAATGATAAATTATTTAATGTTTGTGTTTCAGAATAATAAATATTGTTATGATAATACTACACCCCAAGTGATCTACAATTTCAACATTATTCATACAAAATTTCCAGCTGATTTATTTGTATTAAATGACAAACTGATTCTAAAACTCATGTTGTTGTGAGGGAGCAAGAATAGACAAAAAATAATATAAATGAAAGATACACTAGGAAGTCTCATACTTTTCAATTTCAAAGCTTACTCTGATTCAAAGGTATTTAAGAAAATGTGTGCAGAAAAAAAAGATAGACATACAGATGAATTAAAATAGAATTCAGAGTCCAGAAATAAATCCACATATATGTGGTTAACTAATTTTGATAAGGGTGTCAAAACCATTCAAAGGGTAAAAATAGGCTTCTAAACAAGTGATGCCACAACATTGGGAAAGCCAAATAGAAAAGAATAAATTTGGAAATTTACCTAACACTATACACAAAAATAAACACAAAATGGATCACAGCCTTAAATTTAAGAGCCCAAACACTACATATCTTAGAAGAAAGCAGAGGGACAAATTTCTATAACTTTGTATTTAGCAAAGAACTATTTGACATTAGGTCAAAATTATGAGCAACAAAAGAACAAAAATTGATACATTTGACTTCATCAACATTAATAACTTGTACTCAAGATATCACCATTAAGGTTGTAAGGCAACAACCCACAGAATAGGCATTTTCCATCTCCACAAAAAAAAAAAGGATGCAAAGAATA
>JAQZBX010004694.1:25887-59378 GCA_029593785.1 Cabassous unicinctus | reverse complement strand
AGTATCACTGATGAACTCTGTAATGGTTAGGCTCATGCATCATCTTGGCCAGGTAATGGTGCCCAGTTGTTCAGTCAAGCAAGCACTGGGCTAATTGTAATACAAGAGCATTTCATGGATTTAATCATCAATGAGTTGATTGTATTGATTGCTGGTTACAATTACAATCTACTGAGAACATTGTCATCAACTGTGGGTGACGTCTTATCCAATCAGTTGAAAGTCTTAAAAGGAGAAGTGATTTCGGTATTCAGAAAGAGAATCCCCATCTCTACTTCAGATGGCCAACGCCTCCTGAGGAATTCATTGGGGACCTTCATTGGAGTCCCTGCCTTGCAGCCTGCCCTACAGAATTTGGACTTGTGCATCCCCATGGTAGTGTGAGACAATGTTATAAAATCTCATAATAGTTAATGATAACTCCTGTCGATTCTGTGGTCGACTCCAAGCAGTCTAGTACCTGAAGGAAGTAGAGGTAACTCTTTCTGAAAGATATGAAAAAACACCAGAGCCTAGAGCCACCATATAAAGAAGTGCAGCAAACTCAGAATATAGGTTCAAATCATTTTGTCAGGTTCACATTCTTTCTGATTATTATGCATTTGTTTTAGTTGTATGTTCTCCTTGCTTTCCTTAAATATTATTATGAAATATTTTAAACATACAAGAGAGAACAGAGAAAAAAGTGACAACACTTATATAGATAAACCTCAAAAACATAACAGTGAGTGAATATATATAGTTGGAGAATAATATATTTAGCATGATAACATTTATATAAAGTTTGAAAACTTGCAAAACAATATGATGCAATATTTATCGACATTGAATGCCAACATTTTGACATACAAATCAATATTTGTAAAAAAAGAATTAAAATATTTCAGATCCAGTTGAAACTCTCATCTTTCCTCCCTCTCCCTTTAGAAAAGTCCTATATTGATGAGTTTATATTCCCATGAATGTTTGAATGATATTTTTACATATGTAGGTATTCATATAAAACATATAACATCACTCTTTATGTTTACAAACTTTATATATTTGGAATCTTATAAGACATATCACGTATATGAACATATTTAGATTTTTTTCATGTTGATTCATGAACCCTAATGTAATTATTTTACTGAATAATATATACTTTGATAATTGAATCAACATTTATCTTTTGTCCTGTTGATGGGCGTCAGGATTTTTCCCTTAATATTTTGAAGTTAGATACACTACTGCAATGGACTTTCTTATTCACTCCTCTTGGGCACACCTCTAAGAATTTTAGACTTTAGCCTTGGTGTGGACTTGGGAATTCAACAATTCTGTAGGATAATGCCTTTATTATTGCACCTCATGTTTTTCAATCAGAGCTCCATACTTAGGTACCATAACCCTCTTTTCAGCCTAAGAGCAAGGACACTGGTGCTAGCATTTTCAAAATCCCCAGCCACACCTTCACACTGGTAAGGGAAGTCTGGTACTCCTCATATCCTAAATAATATTAATTTTCATGCCTTCAAGAACTACCTGTAAGCTGACATCCAAATCGGTAGCTCCTATCAAGATTCTAAGCCCTGCACAATTGTTTCCTTCATCCATTCATTTAATCATCATCACAGAGAAAATTATTACTAAACGTCTCCCCGTTTCCAGAAATATCAAAATTGACATGACTGAAACTGGTTTAATCACCTGCCTCTGCCAAATTTCTTTTCCAAGTTTATTATTACCCAGTTTTTGTTTTCAATTCTGACTGTGCTCTGTCCAATCCTTTCTTCTCACTGCAGCTGGAATAATCTTTTTATTTGAAAATTTGATGATGTTACTCCCTGTTTAAAATTCTAAAATAGATCCCCATTGCTTTCATGATCCCAAAGTTAATGTAGCAGGCATTCATTTTCTCTTCAGCCACCACTCCAACTCCAATTTACAGATTAATACACATTACTAGCTACTTACAGTGTGTTGGGGGTTCTTTCACTACTTATGTTTCTATGGAGTAGAAATTCCTCCTTCCCATTCTTCACTTGCCTAAGTCCTCCATGTACTTCAAGTTTCACCTTCTCCAAAAAGCTTTCTCTCTTCTCTGAGTTACGATCAGGTGGTTACCACTCATTTTCCAGTAGCACTTTCTATACACTTTAATCATATCACACACCACAGAGTTTCAAATGGGCAGTTTGCCTACTTGTCTCCCCCACCAACCTAGGGCTCCCTGAAGGCATGACTAGTGTCTTGTAACATTCCATCTCTGGCATTAAGTTTGTAGTTGATACCTAGAAGACACTAATTAAATGATGTGACACACATGATGAAGTAGCTTATTCAAGATATCAGCTGGACCTGGGCCTGGAAGTTGAATCTACTTATTTCCAGCACATCCTCTTTCCATCACCAATCAGAAAAAGCATTATTTTTCAAAATTAATGTAAAAATATATCAGTGTCATATGATACTAGGGTTGCCAAGAAAACCTCTCTGGGTCCAAAATGTCATTTTTATTTTGTTGACTGATTCCTAAAATTCCTTCAGTACAGGAAGATTGAAAGAGTAAATAATTAAAATGCAAATATTTACTTTTGTAATGAAGCAAAAACTATTACAAAAGACCTTTCCTAATTGCAGGTAAGAGGAAAAATAAAGGGCCTTAAGCCACTGAGAACTTGGAAGAACAGACAAAGTGGGTAGAGATATTGAAGGTTCAACTCCATTTGCCTCTCTTTGGGTTAGTAACTTTTGAAATCATACACAAAGGACTGAGCAATGTCCACTTACCAATGTTTCTTGTTTTTTTCTCCAAATGCTCTACTTGTTCCCACTTTTTTTTGTTGATGTCCATACCCAAAGGCACTTAGTAACATACTCAATTTTTTCCTCTAAGAATAATTAGTCACACACTCAATCTTTTCCTCTAGTAATAACTCAAAACCCACTGAAAATTTATATTCCTTATCTAATAGTAACAAAGACAGGGCTTTAATAAACAATTTTTGTTACATAAGTAATTAACATAAAACTCTAGAAGATGGATAACTTCAGGGAGAAGAAGATGATTGTGCTTGGGATGGAACACAGGAGAGGCTGCTGTTTCTCCTTCTTCTTCAAATGGAAATTATGCATTTATATAGATGATAACCTTCACAATTGTATTTTGTGCATTTTTCTCCATGTGTTTTATTTAAAAATTTAAAAAAAGCTACTGGAAGGTAAAAATTAAAGCCAAGGAAATGAAATATAGATTCTCAAGGATAAAAAGACCAAACAGGATAATTATCAGTCCAATGTAAAGATTAGGAGACCAAGATGAAATAGGGGAATTATTTTTAAAAGGTAATAAAGGGATGGGGCTGAAATTCACTGAAATCTAGTTAAATTTGTCAGTTGTTTTACATATTTTTTCAACTAACATCACAATTCTATCAACCAAATTATAACCCCATTTTATATGACATAAACTAAAGAGGAGGGAAATTGAGCAACATGTCTAAGGTGGGAAAAAGAAAAGCAGCCCTTGATGGCCAAGAGCTGGGAGGGGCTATCAGCTGTATTTTGGTGCTTATCTGTGATAATGGTGATTTAAGACAAAAACAAGGTCACTCTGTAATCACGTGTGAACACAGACAAAACATGGACACTGGCCAGGACACAAGAGTGACAAAACATTTCACTTACCCTGATTAATATGAACGACTGTTGCTTCTTTACCATTTCCAGCTTCATCCTCAGCCTATTCTCCATTCCTTCTAAATAGTATTTAAGATTAACAATCTTAAACCTTCCTTAAAATTATCTAACATTACCTCAAGTCTTATAATAAGTCTTTTCTAACCCTCTTACTGAGATGTCTCATGGTTCCCATGGTGTGCATTTTTCTTCATTGCATCAAGCAAGAAACAATCCAATTTATTCAGCTACAAGTGTATGCCTGGTGGTCTTTGGCTAAAGGAAATTGACAAGGTCATATGTATCTACTTGCCTTTGGAAATCATTTGTAATGAGTAGGCAGCTCTGTGTTCTATTTAGAGGTGGAGAGAACATAACATGACAAGTTTTAAGGTTGAAATGAAGGAACTCATAAGTTATAACCTTCCCATTCTTCCACCTTTCTTGGCTTCCTGAATCTTCACCATCTTCTGCAATTTGCCTCCTAGTTAGTGCTGAAGCAGATATGCTGCATTTAATATTTCAAAAAAATCCTGTGACTCTAATCATTCAGCTTAGTAATGAATTTAAAATTTATTCCTTAATGATATGTCTTTTTGGCCTTTGCTTGGGATGCATTGGAAATTTACAGAAGTCAAATCTGCTCACAGTGAATGCAATGCTGTTTGTAGTTACAGAGAAAGGAACTTCCCTTTTTCCCCTCAATTCTTACTCAGAAAATTTCCTGAATACCGCTCTGGGAGCCCTTGTTTATTCACACATTCTGTGTGGTCAAATACTCCCTCCAGTTCATTAATGCATTAGATCTTTGAGATATGGAGGAATAATGAAGATGAGAAAGAGAAGATTAATGTTAAGGCTAAAAATGATGAAAGAGAATCATGGAGTCTCATAGGTGTGATGACTTTGAGCACTCTGTATTTGATCTTTCTGAAGTTCACCCTGACAAGCCAATTCAGAAGCTAAATCCTAGAAAATTATTAAGAAACATTTGCAAAACCTGCAAAAATGGTTTAAATGAAATCTTTTTAAATGTGCAGAAAAAGCTCATGTACAGGACAGAAATATGGAAAAGGACCCAGGATGATACCTAGAAAATAGATGGGGGAAAGGAAAAGATGGGAATTGCTGGCATTCTCTTATTAATAACCTAGTTGAGCATGATGCTGTGATTTTAAAACATGTCTGCAACTTAGTTCTACTCCTCCCATGAAGAATTGGATTCCAGGTTTCCTCCTTTTGCACTTGGCCATGCTTGGGTGACTGTCCCAATGAGTAGCTCTCGGTTGATATGATAATATGTGACATCTAATGTCAGGTTTGAAAAGACCAGGCAGCTCCCAATGATTTCTTGTTGAACATTCAGTCTGGGAGCCTTCAACCATTATATAAGAAGAACCCCTGGGATAGAGAGAGAGGAGATGTCCCAGTTGTTCAAGATGTTGCACCATCTGACTGCATTGTTTGTAAAGGTCAGGGTAATAACTATTTTCTGAACTTAAACTCTCAAACTTTTGTGGACTGTTCTTATTTTAAAACACTGTTATGGCATGTTCTTCTCACAGCTAGAGCTAACTTCAACACATGGTATACTGAGTACCAGTCCACGAAATGGTAAATGGTGGCCAAAGATGTCTATATAGCACATTTTCCGCATTGTTTCCCTCCCTTTTTCTTGGAAAGTTTTCCTTTGAAATTCAGGACCAGAGATCCATGTAGAAAATGAATTTATAATATTTATAAAATTTATAATACAAGCATAGTAATATCTATTCTACATATTTAACCTTGTTGAAGAGACTCAAATGACTTATGACATTTGAATATTCTACTTAACAAGGAAGCACTACCTAAACACATTGTCATTAACAGTAATAATAGTAGCTAGCATTTTTTGCACGTTGGATATATTCCATGGACTTTTGAAGTGGTTTACCCATTGTGGTAGACAGCTTCTAAGTGGCCTAGGATCTCCACTTCCTGGTCTTTATTCAATCTTTTCCCCTTGACTGTGGACCTACTGTCTTGGCTTCTTAGGAATAGTATACAGCAAAAGTGAAAAGTTATCACTCTTCTATAACCTTTAGGTTATAAAGGATTGTGAATTTCAATCTTGTTAGCAGATCATCATGCTTGTGGGCTTTGATGAAGAAAGCTGCCATGTTTGAGAGGCTCACATGGCAAGGAACTCAGGGCAGCCTCCAGCTAACAGCCAGTAAGGTGCTGAGGCCTCATTCCAGCAAGCTGTGAGGAACTGAATCTTGGAGGCAGATCCTGATCCAGATGGACCTTGATTGCAGCCTAGTGAGAGATTCTGAATCTGAGGAGCTGCTTAAGCTCGGCTCAATAACAAATAGATGTGGTTTTAAGACCATTTAGTTTTGGGATGATTTTTATGCAGTCATAAGAAACTAATTCACATGCAATGAGGAAACTGAGATAGCACAGATGATTACTAACTTATAGTTTCAGAATTAGTAATCATCATGTTTTTAGCATGGGAGAAATCATCTCATTAAACTCAATTATTTCTGCTCTGCTATTTGGGGATACTGAGGAAGAAGTTCAGTGATAATGCAACTTACAAGGAGTTTCTGGGGCAAAATACTGTCCTAAATACATCGGTTGTCTGCACTAGAAAATAACAAATTAATCTGAATAAAGGTTAATATTGAAAGGTGGGAATTTAAAATCAAGTTAGAGTCAAAGGGAAACAAAATTTATTATGCACTTATTTTATGCCAGGCACCAGGATGAATGTTTTACACAATCAGTGTCTTTTTTACCTGAATTTCCCCAGGTTATTCATTTCATGGAAGTGGCAAATGTGCTTATTGTAAATATACCTTGGTTTACAAATTTATGGGGCATGGCTAAATAATTGATGGGGTATAAAAAGGAGGGGTCCTGAAATGGAAATAGCTACTTTTGTGACACTGTTTCTGCTTATGTTGCTCAAAATTTATTTGTTACTAGGAACCTAAAAGATCTTAATGCAGGAGAAAGGAACATTTTTGAAAGCTTATATATGATGGTTTAGGACTCCTACAGGAAAATTATTATTTGATAGTGGCTGGCATTTACCTGTACTCTTTTTTATCATTACCTGAGTTTGTATTGAATAAATTTTATAATTTATGTGAGTCCAAGTGAAAACAAACAATACAAGTAGAACTGCAATTTAAAACTCCAGGAAAAGCAAGGCATATATAGGAAATGTATTGCAATCATAATATATTAATTAACTGCACAATAAATAATACATATATACTCATAATAATATTTTATGACTTTATTGATTTTCAACCTTTAGAATCAACATATTAACAAAGCTCAGAACACACAATTACATAAACGGTAGAAAGTAAATGATATCAAGCTTGGGAAAAAAAAGTACAAATAAAGGTAGTTAGATGGTGGAAGAAGAATGGAGTTGAAGGAAATTGGTTTGACAGTATGGTTTGCCTGATTGCTAAACTAAATAAGTGCTAAAGGAAGAATGGCATGATAAAGTTACAAAACTAACAGATTTAGGAAATATAAAACAGTGATTTCACTGTTTTCAAGGAGGGAAGGGCAGTCAACAGTGAGTATCACATCAAGGGACAATTATTGATATCTAAATTGACAAATCAAAACTAGAATTATAAACATATATTCACACATGGAGAAAATCAACAGAAGAAATAGCTTTGCTTTACAGGCCTGTGTATATTATATGATTGCTTAGATATGCACATATATTGCCATGCATATATTTCACATACATAAATGTATACACACAGGCATATATACCTATATATATATATAAAATATAATACATATGTACACATAGTTATGCACACACATATGTAAATGTAGGAAGAGAAAGAAAAGAGAGAGGTCTTGAAACTGGGTAGAAAATAAAAGCTCCTAAATTTTTATCCAGATTTGCTCAGAAGATAGTGAACTGGACACCTATATGTAACAATGTGGGGCAGAATATTTTCAATTATCTTAGTTGTAGAAATGCTTGCTAAATTCTCTTAATTAATCTGTATTCAGACTCTATATCCAGAACAGGAATTATAATTTACCTGATTTCTCATATTGGTCAGAAAACTGAGGGAGAATATGTGACTTATGGAGGGAAATCTCAGTGAGATTAATAAACTGACATTTGGGAGGATACTGATGTCACTCATGAGTTTTATGGCATTAAAATGTACCCCAGTAGGTGATTAACTTTAGAAGCCTGGAACAAACAGTGTATCTTACTTGGAGAACTATAGATCACTGGGCTACTCAGTGCAAGTATTTCTCATAGAGATGGAAAATGTGAAGGGAACTAAAGCTAATAGTTACATGCTTCTGCTTGTATCATACTTCCTAACATTCCATTGGCCAACACAAGCCACATGAGCAAACCTAAAGCCAAGGGGTGGTGAAATACACTTGACCCATGAAAGTGAGAGGAAATTCAAAGTTACCTGGCAAAGGCTGTGGATAGCAGATGGTTGAGGCCATCATGCCATTGGAGCAATCTACCACATATCTCAAGGCCAACACAGTTACATGGAATGGATGCACATGAATTATGTTTTTGCTGGTGAACTTTCTTATAACAGACTCTCCTTCTGCAGGCTTAAGAATTATCTCTTGTCCATACCCATCCCTCTTAAAATAATGTGTGCTCAACAGACAGATTGGAAAATGAAGGAACATTAAGCAGAATAAAACAGTAAGACATATTTCATTTCTAATCCACTAATAAACGGGCAGTAAAAGCTTACATATGGGGCATGCAATTCAGCATTTGGCCCATGCTATCTTGACAGTAATAACTCAACTAATCTATATTTATGTAAGCAAAATAGATAAACTTTCATCTAATTTTAAATGCCATGTTTTTGTTTTATTAAGAAAGGAATAGAGGCATGTGACTTAAGCCTATTTCACTGTAAGAAAAAGAACTATGAAACTCTAAATGCTTCTGAATAAGACTCTTGGGTGATGTGCATGGTAGAGCTGTGAGTGGGTGGACAATTCAAGTGCTATGGAGAAGGTAAGGAGACAGGAATGGTTAAAATTGAGAATACAAATGAAGTTGTTCAGTTTGGAAGAAGGGGAAAATCTCCTTGTCTCCCGAGAGAAAAAAAATGGAAGAGAATGCATTTGAAGCATATAGTAGCAAAGATGGAAAAATTCAGAACTGACTGAATTGATTGTGCTATTCAAGTAAAATAATGGATAACATGTGGAAAGAATCTAGACTGGTGGAAGAAAATGGCTACTGTTATGGAAGAACACAAAATCCCTCAAACACTTAATAACGTTGGGGGATTGAGTTTAACCAAGCAGCAAAATGGTCTTATTCATGTAAAATAGCAAGTATTTAGAGTGAGACAAGCTTGCTAGCATTATAGTGTTTGCTCCAAAAACCAAAATAACTAGACACCACTCAATTTGCTAATTACATTAAAATAAAGTTCAGAAATTATTTCTTTATATCTGTAAATAAGACCATAAATTTTCTAAAATAAAATTCTTAGTGTATCTGGATCTGTTTGTACACAACAAAAAAATAGTTGTATACATTTTGTGGAGGAATAATTGAGCTTAGATTTCCTCACAAAAATAATCTAAAGTGTGGTTTAAAATTGCAATTTAAATTGATTTGATTTAAATCAAATCCAACCTATGACTGCAACTGTCCATAAAGAATCTTGTATAATAAGTAGAAAAAACTAGTGTTTCCTGAAGTAACCAGAAAGCAGAGTGCTATAAATCAACCCCCACTCTGAGATACAGTACATGTTTTCCCAGCAACTGTGCAGATGGATGTGGTAGTTGCAAACACAATAAAATAACACTATGAATATTTGATATATCTAAACGATTCCTTCAACCTATCCTCAGAAAACACTTGACCCAGCATATTCTGAGCAACCACAGCATGATTTGCAGGAATGAGAGCTTGCACATTGTCTACTGTACATTTTTGTTGCACTGCTTCAACAAATTTATGGTGAACATCCACTATGAATTATTTCAATGCTTGGATGAATAAATGGGGGCCCTACCCTCAGAGAAAAGAAGATACACATGCTCCAGTAATTACTGGTACAAGGATAGGAGTAAACCTTGAGTGTTATGGAAACCTGGAGGAATGACACCTAAGCCAACCTTAGGTAGCCATGTGGAGCTTTCTAGAGAAGCTGATACTTGAATTGAGTCTTTAAGGGTCTATATGAGTTAAATAGGCAGGGAGTCAGGAAGAGAGTTCTTGGCAGAGGAAAGAGTATGAGCAAAGACAGAGATGATAAACAGCTCAGTATCTGCAAGGATCTACTTATAATTGGGATATCTAGAATGCAGTGTAGGAGGCTGGGCCTTGTAGGGGATGAATCGCTTGAGGCTTCTTCCTTCTTCTTCTGTCAGGATGGTTAATATAATGGCAAGCTGGGTCTGAAAACGTCTGGAATCTGTTATCTGACTTTTAACATCCATTACCATCTCAAATCAGACCTGAGTTTCCCACTTCTTCAATGACACCAGCTACTCATGCCTTTGTAGTCTCCACAAAGAATTTATGGGGTACTATAAGGGATGGAAATGAGTCAGGTGCCTCATTTCTAACTGGTTCTTGCCACATATATCCAATCCATACTGTACCTTAGGGAGATTGTTTAGGTGCTCCCAATTGGTACTGCAGCTATATGTGGGTAAGTCCTCAAATACCTGTGTGTGGGAAATAAGCCCTTTCTGGTAGGGAACACACCCTGTTTCGTGTGCCCTTTTTCATAAGATCTCATTCTTCAGACAGAAAAGAAGTGCAGCATCATAAGCTTGGGATTCAGGCCTAATTTGGCAAAGCAACTTTCATTCACTTGCTCTGGGACTTCGTGGAAATCACCTAACTTTTTTTGAGCTCATTTCTTCATTCATTAACAAAGTAATAATACCTGAATTATCGATGTCAATATGAAATGTAATAATAAAGTGTACTCAGCCCGTTTCTCCTCCATGTGTATATCTATTCCCAATTTCCAGCCCGTGCAATTCTACTACATTCTCTTGCAATAAACAAGACCATGCCCTAAATGGACATGTTTTCAGGTATAACTGTGCTTCATATACATTTTTTCTGAAACTTATTTTGAGCAGAGTTTTGTGAGGGGACAGGGTATCCGGTGCTGGATATGGAATGAACTGAAGCAGGGGAAGTTATATGGTGCCTTGACTTATGAAACCTCAAAGTGAGATTGTCATTTTCTAACTCCAGAATCACTGCCATTCTCTACTTGAATACTTGAGTATATTTAGCCATGATCCATTGCTAAGAACCTAAATATAATTCCCTTTGTGGAAGCCCACCATTATATGAATTACAGTGGATGGGTCTTAATACTATTTGGGACTTTGACCACAAATTCCTATCTTGGTGAACTGGGGTGGGTAATTAGTGATTTATGAAGACAGTTCTAAATTAAGGCATGGAGTAGTTACAATCAGAGTGCCCTACTCTTACTTTTGCTCCTTTATACTCCCTCGTTCTCACTTTAAGATAAGGATATGGTTGAGAAGATATCTTCTTCCTGAGGCATGGGAGCCAAATCGGGCTAAGTTTTCCACTCAGTACTTCCTTTCTCCTGGGTCTCTCCTCCACAGAAATCTCAGACCCAACAACTGAATGTTTGACAAGGGAGTGAAAACACACATGAAGAGGATCATTTAAAAGGAAAGGGAAGATTGTGTTTGCCCAAGACCAATTTCATACATAAACCCCTTTTAACTTTCACAGTTTCACTTAATATGGTGTGCTCATTTTATATTCTTGATGACTTTATTCTAGCATTGACTAGTTCAGAACTCTTCCTATCTCTGGGCTGCACATGTATGTGATCACCATGTGGGAGTTTCAGCTTTTCCCTTAGGGGAAGAAAAATATGAATTAGAGCTTCTAACATCAAGGATTTTACTTTAGTATCTGTCAGATTGGTTGTGCTGGAAGCTTCTTCTGCTTGTCCAACTGATATTCAGGGCACCCTCCCATTCTTCTGTTTCAGTTACTTGGAAAAATGGTAAAATAAAAATAGAGTTTTAGATATGTTCTTCCACTTCTGCCTAATGACAGTTACTTATCACCTCTCTACTTCCTATGAGTGCTTATCTTGAGTTAAATTACCACAAAACCTTGATATCAGCTGGCACCTATTCTATACCTTGCTGACAAATAGTAGTTTTCCTATACCACCATAGTCTAGTGTGGAGACATCTCACATGCTTCACTTATATTACTGTAGTTTAATCAAACCAGTCTCCTTCAGTGACTATCAACTCCAGGAAAGAAAGACTGACTAGAATTCAACTTTGAATGTCTGGTGCCTTGTGACAGATTGAATAATTGGTCTCAATCTGTCAATCCCTTGTAGGGAAGTAATGTACATGCTCACCCTCACATCCTTGCCCTGATGGCTTCTCCACCTGATTTGTTTCTTGGCCACATGACTTCTTCTGAACAGTATAATAATGGACAAAATGCACACCTTAAGTGTGTTTGTACAGTTGACATTTTTCTCTTCTCTGTTGGGTTTCACCATAAGAACCATCTCACATTGTCACTAAGGGAGGATGCATGACTCTTCGGGCATACCTGAAACCAACACAGAGCTTGGAGCCAACCCCAGTTGAGCCCAACCTAGATTAGCTCAACCTGAGATGATCTGAAGACATGTGTGATAGATAAATAAATCATTATTTTATTGTTGCATGCCAGAGATTTTGTGATGCTTTATTTTGTAGCTTTATGTTTGATTCTATATACTTATTACAATGTTAAAATGTAGTAGGTTCTTAAATTACTGTTAAACATGAACAAAATAACTATTTTTTGACTCAACAAACAATCACCAAAGTATACACAAAACCAAAGTGTATACTTTGAGGAGACATACATGCTGTCAGTTACCATGATCAAAGGTAGGAGTTTTTAGGGAACTGAACAAATGCATAGATCATAATACATGCCCATCATTTGACTAAGTTTTAACAAACATTGTTAAATAAAGAAGATGATATATTTCTTATTTCTGAAGAGCAAAATACCTAGTTGGAGTGTACATTAGTCATCCAAAGGGGTGCTGATGCAAAATACCAGAAAACTTTGGCTTTTATAGAGGGTATTTATTTGGCGTAGAAGCTTACAGTTACCAGGCCATAAAGCATAAGTTACTTCCCTCACCAAAGTCTGTTCCCATGTGTTGGAGAAAAATTACTGCTGATGTCTGCAAGGGTTCAGGCTTCCTGGGTTCCTCTCTTCCCAGGGCTTACTTCTATCTGGGCTCAGCGCCTCTGCTCTCTTCACAAGGCCAGCTGTAGACTATCAGGCAAACAGCTTGTTTCTCTTCCTGGGGCCTTTTCTCTTTCCTCACGAACAAGCTCCTCTGTGTGCTTACTTCCCAGGGTTCCAGCTTAAAAACTCCAACCTGCCTTGTCTGTGGTGTGGTTTCTCAGTGAGTCCCTGCCCACCAAGGGGGCAGGGATGCAATGTCCTACTGACATGGCCCAATCACAGCCATAATCATTATTTAATCAAGTAAAAGTAAAACCTTTGAATCCAATACTCTCTAATATACCCAGAGGAAAACACCAGTTTACATACGTAATCCACTATTGTTTTTTGGAATTCATCAATAATATCAAACTGCTACAGAGTGATAGAACTGAAATGCCAAAACAGAAGGAGGACAGATAAGCACGAATATGTGTTTAAACTTATCAGATGTTCAATGGAATTCCAGAGAAAGGGGAGATCAGTGTGAACCAGAGAAGGAGCCATAGAAGGGGGAATCCTTGAGGAGCCCTTCTGAAGACCTGTAGGATTAGGTAGGAGGAAAGGAGAGGAATCATTTTAGACAGAGGGAGGAACACACAGGAAAGTATGCAGGCAGTGTACTGTCCTGTATTCATGGAAAGGGAGTCATAGTGGAGAGATGATCAAAATCAAAATGAGATATATTTGCATAATTTGAGTGGGAACCAATATTGGGGGACATTGGAGGCCAGACACTGAGTCTAAAAATGGTCCTTAGGGAACCAGGAAAACATTGGCAATTCTTGAGCCACAGAAGGATGTAGTTAAAGAAAAATTGCTCTGGCAGAAATATTTACAATATTTGAAGAAGGAGAAACTGAAGGTAATAGAACCATGGTGATAAATTGTGTCCCTCTGCAAAGTTTGGCCTCGTAACCTGGGGTCTCATTTTATGCCACTGAAGAAAATATGTTTGTGCACCAAAGTTATCGTGTTCTCTATTTAAATTTTGAAGCGAGTTTAGAAAGTCAAGCAGCAGGAGGTTGAATTATTAGGAAAGACCAATACTTGGTACATTTTGAATGCCAGCCAGATTCTCTTCTCTGAACTACATTCATTTTTTGAGTCACTGATTGTAAAGACCACATTGCCCAACGGATGTGTGAAGGAGTTCACTTAAGCTATTCTTCAAGGAAATTAGAAGAAAAGTTTTTTTATTGCCATGTGGTGGGGTATGAGTTGCTACTTTCTGAAGTGTTTTGCTGAGTTCCTAAAGATGACTGCCAGCTGAGAATCTGGATGTTTTGGCTAAATCTAAAACTTAAGCCTGACAATGTTACTGATACTAGGTAACTTAGAAGTGATGTGGTGTTACCAACAAATTAGAGAGCATCATGTTGCTGAAATGAACATAAAAACAAGAGTTGATTCAATTGTCTCATATTCACACTTATTTGGTTTATGTGTGCAAGTTTCTAAATGCCATGTCAGAATGTTAGAATTTGAAATTGAGATATTTTCCAACCGATTACCAAAGCCTATCTCTATGCATTCATTATATTCCTGGTAAATTGCTTCTTTTACTTTTACTTTAAAACCCATTTTTATTATATCTTGGTATTTTAGAGCTGGAAGGGACATTAGAGGAATCTCATCCCATCCTGTCATATTCAGAAGTGGAAACAGATATCATAATAGTGACTACCCAGATAGAGGTAGGCTGGAGAACTTCTTATCTCATTCTTATCTTTTTAAAAATTTATGCAAAATTTATTGTCATGTTTTGTTCAGGATTACAAGCCACCAGGAGGTCAACAATACAAAAACATGAGCAAAATAGAGGGAAAGGGGCCAAGCTACTGAATGTCACCAGCTTGTCTGTGGGGGTTGAAAGCCTCTAGCTTTGGGGGGTGGGTTCTGAAGCAGGAGCTGCTGAGGAAACATCTAGGCATGGAAGTTCTCATAGTCCGCAGAGTATATTTCACCTTCCCACAAGAAGGCTAAGTTGAAGAAGTGGGAGAGTCTGTACACCCTGGGGTAGAATTCTATGGGGTTTGCCAGCTGCAGCTCATACTTCATGTTGAGATCATGCCAGGCACCCATAAAAGTGTAGTTCCGTGAAGACTGGGCAGAGACCATAAATTATTTCTTATTTAAAAGTACCACAGTGCATCCATCACTTAGAGCCTTAAAGGCTCACAATCACTCATGGCTCCTCCCTCTCTCTCATTCTCACCTACTATTGATACAGCAGTGGAAATATTTCTTGTATTTGACTCCTCCTTCAAAGTCCCATTGAAACATTCTGATGTAAACCTCCATTTCTTCTTACTTGATCAATTTCAGTAACCCTACAACTTGTTTCTCTGCTTGATATTTTCTTCTCTTCTTATCCATCTTACATATAGCAGTATATTTTACTTCCTGAAGATGAGCCCTGATTATACTACTCCTGATTAAAATATTACATAAACTAAGTTGCATTACATGCCAAATAAAATTCAAAGTCTTTAACTTCCATAAGAGTACTTTCTAATATGACCCCAATTCGCTTTTCCAACCTCATATCTAATTTATTTGAAGAACTGTGATGCACATATATTAAATATGCCTCATATTTCCCAACTCCTATTTCTTACAGCACCAAATGAATATTTATAATGCCAACTCTGAACAACAAAAATAACCTAATATATATTTAATATATTCTGGACTAGAAGATATATGTTTGTGTTTATGTATGTATGTATGCATATAGATACATATTAATATTTTGAAAATTAAACTGTTTAGAATGTTTCAAAGCTTAAAAAAAGGTCATCTCTGCATTTTCACCATACCAAATGTTGCTCATTTACTATTTTCTCTTACATTAAAAATGTATATGCCTTCTATACTAATTTTCATAGATATTTACAAAGTTTTCTCAAATTTCAATTGATATTCCATTCCTTACATTGTATCTCAATGGTGTTTTTCCTTTGAGAATCAAATTTCTTTCCATAAACTAGTTTATATTTATCAAATGTTGTCACAGAGTCCTTCACCTCTTAATTGTGAGCTGTAGTTCAAAGTTAGCAAGTAGTCCATTGTCATTATTAAGAGCTTGGACTTTGAAAGAGACTGCCTGTGTTAAAAAAAAAAAAAAAAAAAGGCTCTCCTTTTTAGTGTCTTTATGACTTTGAGCAAGCTATGCAATTTTTAATGTCTTCTTTACATATAAAAATGAAGATAATCTATCTCATAGGATTTTTGTGATGTTTAACTGAGACTGTACATACATGAGCCTCTACAGAGTTTCTGACTCACAGCCATCATTCAATAAGCACTGTTATTATTTTTATTATTCACAACTAGCTTCCCACAACTTCAGTTGACAGTCAAATAACCCTTTGAACTGTTATTCTCAGCTCCATTTGAAACTTATAACATTCACCCAGAAACGTTCTAAAGATCTCATGTATTATGTTTTAATTAAATAGACTGGGATTTACCTGAAAAAAAATTTCATGCTATTTTAGTAATAGCAGGTCAAGTAGGTAACTGTGCCAAGGATAAAACGATTACATTGCAACACACAGAAGTGGGAGTTAATGACTCTTCTAGGAACAAGCTTTTTAATATTACAGTCTGCTCAAGAATTTTGACCTCCTAATCAACAAGGTTGTTCTGCTGCCTACCAGGGCTTTTGAATGGTTTGAAGAAAAAATCAGAGGCTTGGGACAATTAGTTGCCTGCAAATGTCTTTATATCTGTCAGCTGTGTACTTGATATTGGAGATTAATTCTCTTGACTGTAGACACGTTCTACCCAAGTTGTTTTGGCTGACAGAAAATGGAAAATACCTTTACATGTTCTACTTCTGTGGTTTGTAAACACTGCTACTGTTCAAAATCATTGGAAGGCCAGTAAAAGCACTGATTGCCTGGCCTCACTCCCAGACATTCTTGTTGAGTACTTTTTGGGTGAGACTAGAATATTTGCTACTCTAACAAGTTCCCAGTTGACTCTGATGCTCTTATCTTTGAACCACATCTTGAGAACCTGTGCTCTATCCATTCAAGGCTGTCTTTTTATCATCACATCACTGTCTCCTCTTACATTTGTTCAATATTCATTTCTTGGTGACTGCACTTGTGTTGCTCTCTCTGCTTGGAATGTCCTTCCATTGCACACACTCAATAACATGTCATGGAATTTATTGAAAGTTCCTTTGTTTCAGACACCTTCTCCCAGAGGGACTTATCTTCCAATTCTTCATCCTCTCCACTTTGATTATATCTTCTCTGACTAGTCCAAGCTGTTCTGATTTCCCTCACTTCTCAGCCCACAATCCAATATTTACTAGCTCATTATCCTTTAATATTGCCCTATTATTTCCTATGGGTTATTTTTGTCTACATGACTTGATGATAAACTCCTTTAATAGAGAACCTGGTCTTATAAATCTTCTGTTTCAACACAGTTCTTAGCAAGTAGATGTTATTTATTAATCTGTAGTGATCTGTTGTCAAAATTCTTCTAATAATTACCATGACCAAGCAATTCCATTCCTAGTTATATATGCAAAGAAAGTAAAAATAGGGTCTCAGACAGATACTTGTATACCAATATTTACAGAAGCATTATTCACAATATCCAAAAAATGAAAACAACCCAAGTGTCGATGGACACTTACATAAGATATCTAGAACTAGCAAATTTGCAGAAAGTACATTAAATAAAGGCTTATATTTGAAAAAAAATATTTTGATACATTAATGATATCAAATAATGCATAGGCAAAATGCATGATGATATATGTGAGTCATTAAAGGACTGCCCACCTCAATTAATAAAAATACAGGACTACAAGTTAAGTTTGAAATTCAGATAAACAAATTTTATATATATATATAGATACCAAATATTCATGATCATACATTAAAAAATTATTCTTTGTCTGAAATTCAAATTTAATTGGGCATACTATATTTTATCTGGCACCTCTTTCATGGCTCAATTTTCAGAACTGCATTAACAGAGTCATCTGAACTTATCTTGGTCCCAGAAATAGCCCTTCTACAGTATTTCACCATATCTTAGCATTGTGACTCTGGACAACATAACTAATCTCTGTGATTTAAGGTGAATGAATACTTAGGTATTCATTAGCTGACTCATCTGATGAATGGAATTAATGACTATAACTGCCACAGTAGGTAAATCATAATTTCTCCAAGTATGTTATTTTAATGTAAATACTTCTTTGTGGGATAATATACACATGGTGACAATTACTATCCTTGTGAACTGATATTATATTTAAAATATGTACATGTCACATATTATATTTCAGGCCCATGTTAAAAAGTGTGAAGGCATATTTCTGTCCTCTAGAAGTTTAATGAAGTTGTAGACATTTGATGTGCAATGTCTAGTCTAAGAAATAAGTCTTTAATAATTTTAGGGCCCCAGGCCCCACTGACAATCTCTTTTGGAACTAAGTCAGCATTAGCTCCTGAAGCAGAACAGTAAGAATCTAGAACTTGGGTAATTCCTGGAACCAGACTCCCCCAGATAAGATGGTTCCCACTACTATGTTTATGATGCCTACCCACTACCACCACACCAGCTGTGGTTACTGAAATTGGCTCAAGAATCAACTGCCTTGATCATACCCTTGAGCTAAGGAGGTCTCCCTGGTAAAGAACAAGGAGTTTGACCATGAAGTGTGATCTGAGCATTCTGCTTTCTTTAAGTCTCATATTAAAATAAGCACGTAATTTTCTGATGCTAAGACCTTATTTATTAGTTAACAGGTTTCTTGAAGCAAGACCTCATGAAATGGGAGTTTAGAAAACAAATACCTGGAAGGCAACTATGGGTGGTGATAAAGATAGTACACAGGCACCAGGGACAAATTTTGATATCCATCACAATTTGTCCAAGGTTTTCTCTGAAACAGCAATATGAACAATTGTTAGATTAAATCATCAGGAGATTTTAAAAAAGACAAAAAGGTCACCAACTCTAGCCTCTTACATTTGACCTGCAGCTCACAGGCTGACCTAAATTTGCTTTCAATTTCTGAATCCCACACCTATGTCCGCTGTGTTTCTGGTGTATTTGACCCCTCTTTAAAGGGGTGACTTGTCCTTTTTGTGCTTTTTTTACCTTGAAAAGGGACCCATGAATGTTTAAGCTCTGAAAAATATTTTAGGTTCAGACTGTGAAGCCTTATAAACAGTGAATGAGGTTTTCCTACTGCTTGCAATTATTTTCCAACCTAGAGAAAATTTTTGGCTCATTTGTGATGGTTTTCAAGTTTTTAATATTGTTTTAAATCATGTGTTTATTCTCAGTTTGCACACTAAACACCATTTTCTCATTTTTGTTCCTGGATGTCATATGTGCTTCTCAGTTGAGCAGTTCCCTTCAATTCTCTTTCAAGTTACTATTACAGGCTCTTTCCAAATGCATCGTTTGTTTACTGTGACATTATTTTTTTCTTCCCAAACGTGTTCTCCTTTCTCTTTCTCTCATCTAAGCATCAAGTTTTTTTTATATTGTAAAACTACCTACTCAAGCCACTGACTGGGTTAATTCCAAGCTTTTTCATTTAAGAAAATTTTACATACAATAACAGATCTTATGTAAATGCATTTCCTGACACACCATATGCTTGTTTACAAAAAAAAAAAAATTATCTGAACTTTCTCTACCTTTCCCCCTAAGTGAACATAGTTCCCAATTTAGTGTTTTGAAAGAAAAGAGAAAGAGTAAAAACAAACAAACTACTCTTTCCTAGAGATTGAACTCACGGTAATTAAGGGAATGTACTCTAAAAGGTACTTTTGGTGTCCTTTTGATAGAAATCGTAGAGAACTTCTGGTTCAAGTTTGGCCTTTATGTGGCACTTTACTTAATCAACTGTAGCAGTGTGATTATGAGTCTTAGACTTAAATAGCTATTGTCTTAGTTTACTAGAACTGCTAATCACAAATAATCCAAACTGGTTTTGGTTTACCAACAGGAAATTATTGACTCATAATTCAGGGGCAAAGAACTCCAACATTAAGTTAACAGCAAGGTTTGCTTTCTGCAGGGAACAGTCCCTGGCATCCTGGGGCTGGTTTGCCACAATACTTGGGGTTCCAGCCGGCCTCCTGTCATGTGATGGTGTCCTTCCTTTCTCTCTTCTGTGTCTCCTTGGTCCTCTTTATAAGGTTTCTATTAATCTGAACTAAGATGTACCCTCATTCTGTTGGGCTACACCTTAACAAAAAATAACATCTTCAAGAGGTTCCATATACAATGTGTTCACACTCACAGGAATGTAGATTAAGATTAAGAACATATTTTTTCTGGGGTACATAACTCAGTTTACCGGACTGTATCCTCTAGACCCCCAAAAAACATGTCCTTCCCACATGCAAAATACATTCACCTATCACAAGCTCCCACAAGCCTTAAGTCATTTCAGTAACCACTCTAAGTACAAAGTGTCATCAAAATCATTGCCTATGGTCAGCCCTGAAGCAAAACTCCTCTCTGTCTGTGGACCCATGAACGTAGAAAACAAAGTATCTGCACCCAAAATATACTACTTGAACAGGCATGGGATAGACCTTGCCATTTCAGAAGGGAGAAATCAGAAGGAATTGGAAAGAAAACAAGAATCATAGGCCCCAAGCATGTCCAAAACGCAGCAGGGCAAACTTCATGAGACTTCAAGGTCTGAGATTCATTTATGGATTGATAATGGTTGGTCCTGTGGGCCTGGCTGAGATGCAGCACCCCCCCCTCTCTAAAAGAGGAGCCAGCAACCATGCTCTCCCTGTTGATGAGTGCTGGAGAGGTGGCTTATTACTGACTTTCAACTGGGGTGTAGGCCCAGTCTCCAAGTATTGTGGTGAATACCTGAACACCTGGCATAGACTTCCGCCTCTCTGAGCATTGGGTGGCTGAACTCTTCCAGAACATCAGGGCAAAAGTCCTGGTCCCACCAAGTGCAAACAGACCTGCCCTTTCCAAATGCATGGGTAGGCCCTCTTTCTTGGTTCAAGGAGATCTTTTTGGTCCAGACATCTCTTTTCATGGTTCTGCCTTTGAAGTCACTCTTCCTTTAATTTGTCCCTGCCCTGTCCCTTTCATTTCAACCAGGCTGGTTCTGTTCATTCAGAAGCCTAAAAAACCAGTCAGTATTCCATGCTGTTCTAGGGATCCAAAACATTAGACCAAAAGTGTTTCCTCAGATCCTTCCTAGGCAAACCCATTTCCAATCCTGACTTCCTCTGAGATGGCTGACTGAATTCATATCTAGCCACACCCTCCTTCGAAAAGGTTTATTTAACCACAAATCAAAAGGAGCTCTGTTCTCTGGGAATTTACCTCCCAGGAAATCAGGGAGGGACATGGTAGAACTAATTTTGACTCTAGTGTCAGAGAATGCTATCTGGATAGGCAGAGATTTTTCCAGATTATCAATTGCTAATGGCTTTGTGCTCAACAGCTCAGTTTTCAGTTTATCTCTTTCCTCTCTAACTTTACTATAAGTAACAAGTGGAAACCAAGCAGTATTTTCCATGCTTAGCTTGGAAATTTTCCCAGCTAGGTATCCAAGTTCATCACTTACAAGTTCTGCCTTCTATCTGATATCAAAACAGACTTTCACCAAGTTCTGTGTTACATTATTACAAGGATCTTTTCTTCCTGTTTCCAAGAACACACCATCATTTTCTTCTAAAGCCTCACCAGAAATACCTTAACATCCATAATTCTATCAACCGTGTCTTCAAAGTAATCTAGGGTTTTTCTATCCACTGCCTCAACATTTTTCCAGCTTCTACTGACATCCAATTCCAACAATTCCAAAGCCAGTTCCACATATTTAGGTATTTGTAATAGCAGCAACCCATTCCTTATACCCAAACCTGACTTAATTTACCAAAACTGCTATCACAAATACCAAAAACCAGTTTTTCTTTAGCAACAGGGATTTATTGGCTTTTGGTTTTGAGGGTAGAAGAAGCTTAAAATCAAATTATTGGTAAGGCTTGCTTTCTTCTGGGAGTCTGTGACATCCTGGTGTTGGCTTGCTGCAATTCTTGGAGCTCCTTGGTTGCCTCTTCTACACCTGCCAGTGTCCCCTCCTTTCTGGCTTCTATGCATTGTAGGTCCTTTTAGTTTTTTTCTTTGTTTGTTTGTTTTGTTTTGTTTTTTACCCGGAGGTCCCGGGGATTGAACCCAGGTCCCTCCAGATGGGAGACGGACGCCCAGCCATTTGAACCACATCTGCCCGCTGCTGGTCCTTTTTAAAAGACTCTTGTGATGCAGATGACTGAAGGCCTTATAAACAGAAAGCCGCAGGGAGGAGCTACCCGTGAGTCAGTGGAAATGGGATGAGCAATGAGAAAGAACAGGGCATCTCCAGGTGATGGAATGGCCAATGTTTGCAGCAAGCCAGCACCAGGATGTCACTGATCCTGGGAAGAAGGAAACCTTCAAGCCTCCAAAACAGTGAGACAATAAATTTTCACTGTTTAAGCCAACCCATTATGTAGTAGTTATGATAACAGCTCAGGAAACTAAGCCATCTATAAAACAAGATTTCATCAATTCTCTTTTTGATCCATTCTCATGGTAACACTTTGGAAAAAAATAATAAATACTAAAATCCAGAAATGAGTTATTTCAATCATTTCTATCAGTCTCCCTGTAGAACACATTTTTAACAATCTCTATATTTCCAGGTTTTGGAGCAGAAAAAAAAAAAGGAAATTTTCCCATATGAAAAACTGGCTTTAATGTTTGACACACCAGACAGTGCATTCAAGTCAAAGCAGAGTTTAACTGAGTTTATCTGCCAACTTCTATCAAAACAATTGAAAAATATCTAAAGCATTATTGGCAAAAGTTCATTTCTTCATTACAAAATATTTGAGTAGGAGTAGGAGATTTTTAAAAATATTTACTCCTAGATACTAATATATGTTGGACTAAGACAGTTTTACATTCTTATTTGTTTCCCTTTTAAATTTTTCAGAAATTCTCTAATACAGTGCTTTGCAGCCACACATTTACCTCTCAAAATTTTTCCTAATTTCCGTACATATAACAACTTTGAAACCAAGGTGAATGGCTTCTACAACTACAAATCATGAGGGAAATCAGAAAATATTTTCAAGTAAAAAATGAAAAGACAACATATGAAAATTTGAAGAACGCAGCTTTAGCAGTGTTTAGGGTGATACTAATAACACAGAATATGTACATTAGAAAAGAAGAAAAGTCTAAAATCAATTATGTAAAATTTTACCTTATGAAAATAGAAAAAAAGAACAAACTAACCCAAATGAAGCATAAGGAAAAAAATAATGAAGATTAAAGGTATAAATCATTGAAATGGAATGTAGAATCCTAATAAAGAAAATCTATGAGATCAAAGATCAGTTTTTTAAAAAGATCAAGAAACATTGAAAAACCTCTAGGCAGATTGAAACCAAAAAAACAAGACAATGAAGAACAAATATAAATTGCTGATATTGGGAAGGAAATAGAAGACATTGCTACAGAGCCTAGAGGCATTAGCAGGATAGTAAGAGAATAAGAATAATGTCAATAAATTATAAAACAAATGAAATAGAAAAAAATGCTTGTGAGAAAATCTACCAAAGCTTACTTATCAATAATAGCCCCCATACCTATTAAATTCTCACATTCGTAAAGTCTTTCCACAAAATTTTCTCTTCATAACCTTCTTCTCTGCTTAGTTTCTGACAAAAGTTTTGCCATATTTTTTATTTGTATTCCTCTGAGCCCAGTGCATCTTTTTCCTTTGGCTGCTTTTAGGATTTTCACTTTGTCACTGGTTTCTCTTTATCACTTATTTTCAACAGTTTGATTATGAAGTATGCACGGATGTTTGAGTATATGTGGATGACTTGTTTACGCTTATCCTTTCTGGGGTTTCCCTGAGCTTTTCACATCTGTGGATTTATTGTTTCATTAACTTTGGAAAAATTTGGGCCAGGATTTCATTACATATTGTTTCTATTGCTCTCCTGTTTCTTCTCTCCATCTAAAACCCTGTATGTTACACCACTCATATTGTCCAAAATTTCTCTCTGAGAGTCTGTTCACTTTATTTGTTCTTTTTCCTTGTGTTATTATTTATGGATATTCACCATGTTATATTTTTAAGTTCACTGTTTCTTCTGCAGTGTCAAATGAATTTTATTAATCTCATCAAAATCTGATTTTGTAGTCTTTTGTATTTTTTCCAATGTATTTTTCATTTCAGATATTATATTATTCATTTCTAGAAATTCCATTTGTTTTTATTCATATTTACTCAATTATTTTCTACATTATATTAATGCTTTCATTTACATCCTTGAGCATATTTTAAAAGTTTATAATAGATGCCTTACCTTGACTGCTAATTATATCAACTCCATATCCATTGGTTAATTTTTCATGGTTGCAAGTCATATTTCCTACCTGTTTTCTGCATACCTTATCTTTTTTATTTTTATTTTCTTGTTGCTGAGTACTGGCTTTGGTTATGTTCCCGTAAACTACATTGGATGTTGGTCTGACACATATTTAAGCTAACTGGAGACAGTTCTGATCCTATCAAAGCTTGAATTCATGAGTTATGGCTTTATTCTGAAGCTAACTTGGTCTTATTACTAAGGTATGATTCTTCTGAGGACTCTACCCAATGATCCTGTCTCACTTCCAGGATTTGTTGGGCCAGCTCTTCTATGGTTGCTTCTTTTGACTTTTTGGAAAGTTTCATATAATGCATGCATAGGTAAGTACTCAGTGGAAAAAACAGAGGGCTCCCTTCTCCAGCTCTTCTAAGTTTCCTCACTATCTGTGCTGCTCAGTTCTCCGGATAGTCTGCTCTACATATTACAGCTATTGGGTCACCCCTAAACACCTCAACAAAAGTATTTGTTAAAATAAAGCACTAAAAATGGAACATGTCCATTTTTCCCCCATTATTTTATGAATGAGTCCTTTAAACACTTTGAAGAATATGTAAGTGATAAGAGTTCAGATAGATTGCAAAAACTTCCCAGTTGTAGAACTAATGTGAGGATAAAAGTACAAAACATAACAAGAAAAACCTACATACTCTTTGTTATATGAATACAGATTTCAGAACCTGTACAAAACTTTAACAAATCAAATAAAGAATTCTAATGGAAGAACTCTATGAAAGTATCAAGTAGAATCATTCAAGAATGTATGATTCAGGGAAGTGGGAGTGGCTCAGTTGATAGAGCCCCCGTTTACCATATGGGAGGCCCCGGGTTCGCTTCCTGGGGCCTCCTTGTGAGGGCAGGCCGGCACACGCAGCCTAGTGGGCTGATGCTGCAAGACCTCACAACAGGAAGCGGGTGTGGCTCAACCGATAGAGGCCCCGTTTATCATGTGTGAGGCCCCGGGTTTGCTTCCCGGGGCCTCCTTGTGAGGGTAGGCCGGCCCACGCGGTGCGAGGGGCTGATGCAGTGGGACCTCACAGCAAAGGGAAGATAAGCAGACACGGAGAAGACACACAGCGAATGGACACAGCAAGCACAAGCAGCAAGGGGGGGATAAATAAATAAATAAATAAATCTTTAAAAAAAAAAAAAGAATGTATGATTCAGTACTAAGAATTTCATTGTAAAACTTCATATTAATAAATCAAAGTAGATTTAAAATCCTTTCATAAAATGAAATATCCATTCCTAACACAAACCCTTATTAAATTAGGATTAGTATAATAATTCATTAACATGACAAAGGTTATTTTCCCCAAAAAGAACTAGTGAAATAGACTTTGCTCCAAGTGGATTTTTAAAATGATGTATTTGGCCTTGGAAGCCCATGACTATAAAATTAGGTCTTATTTGTCCTTAATATCTGAATCAAAAGGCTACAACTCCTTACCCTTTGAATTAGAAGCAGCCCACTCTTTTTCCAAGTTCTCTTCCTTTTCCCTTATTGAAACTTCCTGGGGATAATTACATTAACCCTGAATCTCTTGTCCTTGTCATTTATCAAGCATATTGTTCTGAACCCCCCACCAAAGTTGCCAACCTTAGTGAAGAAATCATTTCTTAAATAAACACTACATCAAAACTACTGGTTTATTTTGTTGCTGGTATTACAAGTTTGCACCTATCTATCAATGGAGTTTGGATGATGCAAAAAATTGTGCCAGATACTGTTGTTTCCATTGCAACCACCTTATTTTTATCTAAGCTTTAAAAAAATATATAGTAATTAACATACATGAAATTAACCCTTTTAATGTTTACAATTCAGTAGTTTTTAGTATCTTGACAGTATTGTGCATTGATCACTTCTAATACCAAGATATGTTCATCAGCACCTAAAAAACTTCACACTCATTAGCAGTCAGGCTAAATTACTCCCTTTCATCTAGAACCTGGAAAATACTTATCTACTTTTTTCTCTCTCTGGATTTGCCTATTCTGAACAGTTCATATAAATGGAATCTTATAGGACGCTGCATTTTTCATCTGGTTTCTTTCACTGCGCATAATTTTTTCCAAGTTCATCCATGGTGTTGCATGTATCAGTATTTCATTTCTTTTTATGGCTGAAAAATATTGCATTGTATGGCTATAAAACATTTCGTTTATCCATTCATTCCCTGAAGGACATGTGGGCTCTTTACAATTTTAATTGTTCCACCATTATTATAAATAATGCTGCTCTGAACATTTAATTTCAAGTTTTTCTGTAAATGTGGTTTCAGTGCTCTCGAGTTTGTACCTAGCAGCAGGAATCACTGGGAAATATGGTAATTCTATGCTTACCTATTTGAGGAACTTCCCAACAGTTTCCCAAAGCAGCCATACCATTTTCTATCCATACTAGAAATATATGAGTGTTCAAATATCTTCATATTCTCCCTAACACCTACTATTGACTCTCTTTAATTATAGTCATCCTTCTGGCTATGAAGTAGAATCTCATTTTTATTTTGATTCGCATTGCCCTAATGAACAATGATATTGTGGGTCTATTCATGTACTTAATGGTCATTTGTATATCTTTTCTGAAAAATTGTCTTTTCAAATCCTTTGTTCACTTTTTAAAAATCTTTTTTAATTTTTATTTTTAAAGAAGCTTTAGATTACATAAAATATACATTGAAAATATAGAGGGATTCCCATATACCCCAGCCCCTTCCCCTCCCACACTTTTCCCCATTAACAATGCTTTTGTTTAGGGTGGTAGATTTGTTAAAATTGATGAATAAATACTGAACATTGCTACTAATCATGAACTATTATTATTGAAATGTCTGATTCTCCCTTCAATTCTGTTAGTTTTTTGTTTGTTTGTTTTTTTTTGCTAAATGTATTTTGAAGCTCTGTTGTTAGCTGCATATATGTTTATTCTTGTTATATCTTCTTGTTGGATTGACTTTTTAACATTTCCTTCTTAATTGCTAGTAAAATTTTTTGCATGAATTTTCACTTTTTATATTAGTGTAGCTAACCCAACTCTCTTATGGTTATTATTTATATGGTTTATAAGTTTCCATTCTTTTAGTTTCTCTCTATTTATTTCTTTAAATAAAAATATATCTTATGTAGGGAACATATGGCTGGATAATTTCTTTAAATCATTCTGCTAATTTCTGCCTTTTAAATGGAAAGCTTAATCCATTTGCCCTTAGTCTAATTGCTAAGTTAGAATTTACATCTCTCATTTCATTATTTGTTTTCTGTATGTGTTATATCTTTTGGCTAATTAATTTGGTATTCATTATTTTTCTAATACACTGTTTCAATTTCCTTGTCATTTATTTCACCACATATTTTAAAAATGATTTTCTTAGTGTTTGCCTGAGAATTACAATAAACATCTTAACTGATAACAATCTAGGACAGTTCAACATCAATTTCAATATACTGATACTTTGTTACTAACTGAGAGATAAAGAGAGACATTATTATAATAACTTCATTTTGGGTTTCTAGATTCAGCCATTCCTGAAGTTCACCTTTGGGTAAAAAAAAACAACTTTGCTACTATATAGATCCATTTCCTTTCTTCTCCTTTGTGCACCTAGTTATAAAATTACTTCCTTATACCTTCTTTTGTCCATCAATGTAGATTTATATTTATTGCATGAAGCAAATGACTTTTAAATCAGGTAGGGCAAAAAATACAAATAAATACTTTATACAATATTGTATATTTAAACTATGTGGTTAGCTTTACTAGTGCTCTTTATTTTTTTATGCAAATTTTAGTTACTATCTAGTGTCCTTTTATTTCAGTCAAAAGGGCTCCCTTGAATAGTTCTGGTATGGCATGTCTCATAGTGGTAAAATGTCTCATTTTTTGTTTATCTGGGAATGTTTTAACTTCTCCTTCATTAATGAAGAATAGTTTTGTTGAATATAGAGTTCTTGGTTTACAACGGTTTTGTTTTTTTTTTTCTCAAAACTTTGATATGTCCATCCACTGCCTCTGGTCTCTATAGTTTCAGATGATAACCTGATCAAGACTCATTTGTATGTGATAACTTGCTAATCTCCATCTTCTTTCATAATTTTCTCTTTGACTTTGCTTTTGGCAGATTGACTACGGCATGTCCACATAAGGATCTTCAAATTTATCTACTTGGAACTCATTGAACTTCTTGTATGTGTAGATTAAGGTTTCTCATCAAATTTGGGAAGTTCCCAATCATTATTTCTTCAAATATATGATGTTTTGCAGGCCTCTGAGGTTCTTTTAATTTTTCTTCATGCTTTTTTAATTTTTCCTCACACTGGACAATATCAATTGAACTATCTTCCATATTGCTGATTCTATCTTCTGTTGAGCCCTCTAATAAATTTTTCATTTTAATTATTGTTATTATCAACTCCAAAATTTCTATTTGATTCCTTTTTACAATTTTTATCTCATTATTGATATTCCTTATCTGATGAGGTATTGCTCTCATACTTTCCTTTTCTTCTGTAAATTTAATTTCCCTTTCCTTTTTTTCTTCTAATATAGCTAAAATTGTTGGTTAATATGTTTGACTAGTAATTCCAACATCTAGATTTCATAAGGGACAGTTTCTCTTGATTGGGCCATAAGTTCTTGACTCTTTGCAGGTTTGTAGAAATCTTGACATTTTTAAATTATATAATATGGAAATTTTAGAATTTATGTTATACTCTCCTCACCAAGAATTTTGTATTTCTTAAAGTTGTAGTTCTTTTTTGTTTATTTAGTGACTTGTTAGAATTAATTCTGGAAGTCTATGTTCTTTGTAATGTGTGGCCACTGATGTCTCTCCTCTGTCAGTGTAGTGGTCATTTTACGATTTGAATGAGATATTCTTAAATTCCTAGAATTTAATAACTCTCCTGTCTTTGTCAAAGTTCTCTGTGAGTGAGTTAAGATATGCTTTCAAGACTCAGCCAGACAGTTATCAACTCTGCCTTAACTTTCACTACCTGCTTTCATTGAGGCTCAACTCCAGCCAAAGGTGTGAGCTTAGGGTTTTAAGCCTTGTTTGAACATGCAAATGACCATGGCTGTCTATGCTCTTTGATATGAGTGTGACCTTTGATTCTAGAGTTATTGGCACTGTTTAAAACTCTTATTAAAGTTGTTCAAAACTCTTTCTCTAGCTTTTCTTTCTAATCTATTTGGTTAACCTGTTCTTTATTCCAAGTGTTATTCACAACCTTAGGTAGATGCTAAATTAAACACTTGTCTTTAAGTATTTCCAACAATTGCTTAGGGCAGTTGAGGGGTGGGGGTGGAGAGTGTTTTCTTACTTGGGGAGCTCTGAGTCAAGTCAAATACAGACAGACTGGAAAACATTTTCTACAGGTCAATTAATGTTAAGTGTTCCAGGCCCATTCTTCTCTCTATACTCTGCTCCTCTTAGTGGTTGAAAGGTTACTTGTTTTCACCATAAATGCAGACTCTTATTTTCAATGATACCACAAAGCTGAAGAACACGGTATGAAGCCAAGTCATGTCAAAACTCCATAAAGCCTTCTGTTATTACTGATATTCAGCATCGTTTCTGGAATAAATGCTCCACTGATTCTTGTAAGCCTTTGGTCAATTTCCTGACTTCTCAAAAAGTGGTTTCTGATTTTCTTTTGCCATTTTTCATTGATTTTTAGGAAGAGAATATTGACAAAAGTTCATACTGTGCCATTTATTGTTGATGTCATCATTCAAAAAGTCTTGACCCTATTTTCACTTGGCTGTCCCTGAGCCCCAGTGCTGATTGTGTTGCTTAGAGTTACCACTTGCTGATGGCCTAACCACACCATTCCCCTCTCTATTTCTGTTGTCCTGCTTACTACTTCCATGACCACTTTTCCATCCATTCTGTTGATCACCTATATCTCATTTTTCATTGAAGTATCAAAGAGAATTTTATCTTATTTATTGTCATTTTCTGTATTGCATATCCTGCAAGAAAGTCTCCTGAGTCCAAATTTTTTACAAATTATACTAGTTGTTTTTTAAAATTTATTTTTACTTGTATTTGGTATTTCCTTTTCATTCTATAAATTCATGTTACTATAGTAGTTAAAAATCTTAAAATTGAATATATAAACATATATACACCTATATACATATTCACCCTACTCTTTGTGGTAAATGTTAGTTCTGTTATCTGCTTTTATTCTGAATGGTGGAAATGATGCTATGTTACCTCAGAAACTATGTATTTCTGGTTTGTTTTCTTGTGATGTTTGCATTGGCACTAAACCTCTGTATTAGTGTGGGATTTCCAGGGAAATGTATGTAATATGAATATAAAATATATGTAAACACTATGAGATTTATTATAGGAATTTTCTCACTTGACCATGGGAATTGGCAAGACCAAATTTCATATGGCAGACCACAAGATGAGAACTCCAATGAAGTCTTTGATGAAGGGAAAGTTGGCTGGCTGAAGCAGAGATAGAAGTTCTTCTTTCTGATTGCTGAAATCTTCAGTTGTTACTTCAAGGACTTCAGTTGATTGGATGAGAGTTCTCTCTTTCCTGAAGGCAATCTCTTTTATTGACAGTAGTTGTAATCAGCCAGAGATACAATCAACTCATTAATGATTTAAATCCATAAAACCTCCTCATAGTAACTAACAAGCAAATGCTTGCTTGACCAAGCAACTGGACATCATAGCCTAGCCAAGCTGACACAGGGACTTAACCATCAGAGCCACTATCACAAGAAAGCTCAAGCAGCCCATGGAGAGGTCCCCACAGAAAAGAACCAATGACTTAGCCCACAGTTTTGGCTAGGCTCTTGGTGGACATCCAGCACTAAAATGCCCATCATGTGAATGAGTCATCTTGAAAGTGAATATCCTTGATGTCTCAACTGAGTAGAGCAAAGCCATTCCTGCAGAACCTGGCCAAATTGAAAGTGTGTGAATAAAAGAATTTATTGCTATTTTAGAATTCTCTGTTACTTGGAAGAAAGTGGTTGTTGTGAAAACCAAACCAAATCAAAACAAAACCAACCTTAAACATGTGGCATTAATATTAAGAAAAGTTGGGATGAAACTGGGAGGGCTTTGAGGATACTGTTAGTGAAAGTCTAAAGTCTTCAAGAGAGTGTCAGTGAGGGCTTAAAGAAAAATGAGAAAATTATTTTTGAAGCTGGAGGAAAAGAGACCTTTGTTATGTAGTTCTGAAAGTTTGGCAACACTATTTCCTGCAGTAATGTGGAAAATGTAAAATGTATCCAATGAACTGGATGATCTAGCTAAGAAGATTTTCAGCCAGAGTATTGAAAGTGCCACCTGATTTATTTTTTCTGACTATAATAAAAGAAGAGTACAGAACAATCCAAAGAACACTATTAAATATTTAAGCCAGAATCTCTTAGGTTCAAAAATAAAATTCTTTCTCATTCCCAGCCTCTCATGATAGAAATTTATTCTTAGATTAAGGAAGAGTCTCAGACAAAAAATTCACATCCATTATGGGACTGCAAGATCCTCTATTTTACAGCCTCAACATGATATATGGAGTTGGCTCATAGAATTGTTCAAACAGAAAATACCCTATTAAAATATAAAGGGTATGCTTCACAGATTTTCTTTGTTAAATAATAGGATTTCTAAGCTTCTTAATGATATTATTGCACAGTGGTCTCACACAGAGCTTCACGTAAAGAAGGACTTATATTGAAGAGATTGTGGGTGAGACTTTTGTCTAATGGAGTGGATTATAAATTATTATATGAGAGCGCCACTATTTATTTTTTTAAGAACTATACCAAATGGGCTGAAAGGGATTGAGATGGTATAAAAATGAAAAGGAATGTTTAAAACCCAAATTTCTACAGACAGAAAGCAGGTTGAGAAAACTATTCAGTTATGAACATGGGTTGTTTTCTATGGGAAAGAAAGATTGTCTTAGAGAATGGAACTGAAAACCCAAAGTCTGGAGCAAATAGGTATGGGGAACAACCTATTGGGAGTAAACTGTGTTCTAATTAAATAACTGGCAACAGGGCTCATGTGGATTTAGAATTTTTATCAACAGTGTTTCCTCTGTTCATCCTGTTTTGCCCCCTTTTTGAATAGGAGTATATATGGTCTTTAACTGAGGCTTTTCCCACCACTAAGAGTTGTATTTGTAGGGGGCAGGTAACTTATGTCATTAGATCTTCTAATTGAGAGCACTGGATGGAAAGCCTCATCTTCCCCTGGACCTGGTTTAGATAATTAGATCTTAGACTCAAAGCTAATGTAATAATGGCGTGAGACTTGAGTGTATTGAAGGAGATTTGACTGTATTTTGCAAGTGGAGAGATGCAAGTTGTTGTGGTCTTAGAGTAGAGTGTGACAGGTAGAATTTTCTCAAAATGCTTCTTGGTCAACATTTTTGACTTCCCCAACTTGCACAAAATGATAGAAGTGAGGCTAAGTGAATTCAGAGGCTTAGTTATAATTATGCTATGCAATTTTGCCTTGTGTTCTGGAGATGTTGCTTTTGAAATCCAGCTACTATAATATGAAGAAATCACATGGACAAATCACATGGAGAAGCTGCACACATGGGTTCTGGCCAACAACTCAGCTGAGATCTCAGATAGTATCAGGCATCAATTCAGCCTTGTGAGTGAAGATAGCTTCAGATGATTCCAGCTCCACTGAGTCCCTATCAGCCTTTAAGTTTTCCCAGCTTATGTCCCAGACATTGTAGAAAAGAAACAAGCCATAAACACTGTTCTATCTCTGAATTTCTGATCCATAGATTTTGTGACTGTAATAAAATGAGTGTTTACACTTATAAGTTTTGTGCTGTTTTTTATACAGCAGTAGATCTAGAACAGGTTACTTTACTTCTTTCTTTGTAATGATTATTAATGCACATCCTTTCAAGTAAAATGGGATTTTGTATTTATAACAAAGACAAGGCCTTCACAGCCAGCAACTTAAGATAAAAAATCAATGGTAGTAATTTAAAAACACTGCTGGGAAAGCTAAGAGAAAATTTAACAGGGAAGCAAAAAAAAAAAAAAAAAAAAA